>CAUYPK010135890.1:0-12713 GCA_963574355.1 Loris lydekkerianus
CTCAGCAAGGCCCTGCCTGAAACTGCCTCTACCTAGATACAGCCAATGTGGTACCATGCCACTGGCCCGACCCTGTCACGCACCTCTTCCCCCGCCTTCTTTCCCCGCCCCTTCTCCACAATAAAAAAAATAAATAAATAATTAAACTATAAAAAAATAGAAAAATAAAAAAAAGTAAAAATAAATTGTGGTATAGGTACACCATGGAATATTATGCAGCCTTAAAGAAAGATGGAGACTTTACCTCTTTCATGTTTACATGGATGGAGCTGGAACATATTCTTCTCAGTAAAGTATCTCAAGAATGGACAAAAAAGTATCTAATGTACTATTTTATGGCTTTCACATGAAAGCTATAACCCAGTTATAACCTAAGAATAGTGGGACGGGGGAAATGGAGGGGAGGGAGGGGAGAGGTGGGCGAAGGGAGGGTGATTGGTGGGATTACACCTGCAGTCCATCTTACAAGGGTATATGTGAAACTTAGTAAGTGTAGAATGTAAATGTCTTAACACAATAGCTAAGAAAATGCCAGGAAGGCTATGTTAACCAGTGTGATGAAATGTGTCTAACGGTCTATAAAACCAGTGTATGGTGCCCCATGATTGCATTAATGTACACAGTTATGATTTAATAATAATAAAAAAAAATTAGGACTGTCTTTACAGTATCCCACAGGTTCTGATAATTCGTGTATTTGTTACCATTTTGTTAAAAAATTTTGGTAATTTCCCTCTTAAACTCATCTATGACCCAGCTATCATAGGGCATAAGATTACTTAGTTTCCATATCTTTGTTTGAGTATGAAGATTCCTGTTCTTATTGAGTGCAACTTTTATTCTGTGATGGTCTGAGAAATACAAAGATTAATTTCTATTCTTTTAAATTTGCTGAAGTAAGACTTGTGACCTAAGGTGTGATCAATTTTGGAGGATATTCCATGGGCTGACAACAAGAATGTGTATTCCGTTTTGTTAGGGAGAAATGTTATGTAGGTATCTGTCAAGTCCATTTGTTGTAGGGTCAATGTTAAGTCCGAACGTTCTTTGTTTAGTTTCTTACTGGATGATTTATCCAACACTGCCAAAGGGTCATTAAAATCTCCTACTATTATGATGCTGGATGATATCAAGTTGCTCATGTCTGTTAGGGTCTCTCTTATAAATTGAGGAGCATTCTTATTGGGTGAAGAAATGTTAATGATTGTAATCTCATCATGTTGTGTGTTTCCCTTAACAAATATGAAGTGACCATCATTATCTTTTCTTGCCTTTATTGGTTTTAAGCCTATTGTATCTGCAAATAAATTTGCAATCCCTCCTTTTTTCTGATTTCTGTTTGCCTGAATTATAGATGTCCATCCTTTGACACTGGGTGTATTTTTATCCTTTAAGGTAAGATGAGATTCTTGTATTCAATAGATATATGGTCTGAGTTTATGTATCCAGTAAGCCAACCTGTGCCTCTTTAGAGGACAATTTAAGCCATTGACATTAATTGAGATACTTGATAAGCCCTGGATGTATTTTAGGTGTCAAGTTTTTCAAAAGTCCAGTGGACATTTTTGATTCTATTACCACTGTGGAAGTTGTGTTTTGATCAAAAATTTCTGGGTGAGTTTACTTTGGTGGTAGAGCATTGTGCTGGTCATTGTGGAGGATGGGTCTGAGAATATCCTGGAGAGCTGGTTTAGTTATAGCAAATTTCTTCAACATAGGTATGTCATTAAAGTATTTGATTCCTTCATCACAAATGGATAGAAATCAATTTAGCTAGATACATGATCTTGGTCTGAAAGTTGTTTTGTTTTAGGACATTGAAGGTTGAAGACCATCCTCTTCTGGCTTGAAAAGTTTCAGCTGACATATCTGCAGTCATTCTAATATTTTTCCCCTTGTAGGTTATGATTTTATTATATCTGGCTGCTTTCAGAACTTTCTCTTTTATATTAACTTTGGCAAAGTTAATTACAATGTGTCTAGGAGATGCTTTATTTGGATTGAATTGTGCCAGGGCTCTGAAACAATCTGCTAACTGAATTCCTCTATCTCTTGCCATAATTGGGAAGTGATCCTTGATTATATTTTGGAGTAGAGCATCTGTGCCCTTAGAAACATCTTCTTCTCCTTCAGGAATTTCTACAAGGTGAATGTTTGCTCTTTTGGAATTGTCCCACAACTCTTGCAGGGAATGATCCATTTCTCCTGTCCACTTCTCTACCTCTTTGAGCATTTGTGAGTATTCAAAAGCTTTGTCTTCATCTTCAAATATCCTTTCATCTGCCTGGTCCATTCTGTTACTGAGGGATTCTACTATATTTCTCAGATCTTTGAGGGCTGCAAATTCTGGTCTCAAAGTATCAAAATCTTTGGATATTTTGTCTTTGAATTCATTGAATTATTGAGACAACTTTTGAATTACTTCTTGAATTTCTAATTCCAACTTTACTTTCATTCTGTTAATCTTATTTGCCATCCAAATTCTGAACTCGATTTCTGACATCTCAGCCAATTCTTTATGAATGGAATCTTCTGCTGTGTCTTCTTTGTCATTCTTTGGGGAATTGATCTACTCTGATTATTAATCTTGCCAGAGTTTTTCCACTGATTCTTCCCCATGATTATTTTTCACTGTTTGGCTAGAGAAGCTGGTAAAATGAAATTGGATTGAGGGCTCCTGGAGTTGGGCCAGCCCTTTACCAAAGAGCTGTGACAGGTGACGTTGGCTTTTCCCCTACATCTTTACAAAGGTCCCATTCAGTAATGCAGCCTGAGACTCTGAGGACCTGCTTGGTATGATGGAGCTAGGTGGCTCTGTCTTGTATTCAGTAGTCTCTGTCCAATCCTAGTGAATCAGTGGCTTTGGGCTGAAATCTCAGCTGTGGAGAAATACAAGCAAGACACTCCACCCCCCATGGCAACAACTGGAAGAGGATAATCAAACCCTCTCACCACAATATAACCAGGATACACCCTTGGAGGGTCCCCAGGTGATAGGCCCAGGTCAAGAATTCCAAAGCAATTGTCCCAGTCAGCACAAACACAGACCAAGTGGGAGAGTTCAAAAGGTCTCCAGCAACTAGACAGCAGGGGTCCACTGGCAGCTGAAGTGTGACTTGCTGTGGTGCTCTGTGGAGTCAGAAAGGCCCATCCAGCAAAAGTATTAGGCCTTGGGGCCTGGTTCTCCATTCCCTACCTTGCACCTCTATCATACTCAGTCACTAGTAACCCCATGGGGCTATGGCCCAGTTCTCTCCAATGAGCAAATGTGCCAGGGATTTGTGCCTGCCAGAGTCAAAGGGGAGTCAATGTCTCCTGAGCCAGGCCACTGTACTCTGCCACCAGCTGGCAGGGGGAGCTGAAGCCTGACTACCTTGGGTGCTCAATGGAAACTGAGGATTGTTCCTCTTGAGTTTGTTCCAAACCAGAGTTTAACAAAGCAGAATTTTTTTTTTTTTTTTCCCTCAAAGACCACGTCTCTGCCCTAGCTATACTGCTCCTGAGGTGCCCCTGCAGAGGGAGGCCTGGCTCCCTCTGGCAGTCCACAGAATTGTAGAGGTGAGTATCCAAAAATTGACCCTAGCAGTATCACTCTACTATTGCTGATACTGCGTGGGAGGTGCCTCTGTGCCTTGACATGGGTTCCTGAGCCTCCCTGCAGGTTTCTGAGCTTCCACGTGAGTTCCCCAGCCTTCCTAATCTCACTTTTAATAGGGGGCTCACCAGATTAGGTGAGGCCCACCAAGGAAATCTAACTTTTGCTTATCACAAAGTCAATAGATTAGGGACCTTAATTATATTTGCAAAATCCCCTCACTTGGCCATATGTCATAACATACTACCAGAGTGGTAACTCACTATATTCATGGATTATGTTTACATTCCAGGTGAGGGGATTATATAAGAAGTGGTAAAGACATCTTGAAGGTCATTAGAATTCTGCCTATCAGAAGATACAAACAATTAAATAAAACTCCAAGTTATTCCTCATTCCTTTATAGTGTTGTTTCAAACTAATGACTGCCTTTTGATGATATGAAGAAATTTTGGTTTACTTTCTTCCCTTTTCCCTTTGGCTACATGTCTCTCATTCACCCTTTGTGTTTATTACTTTTTCTGGCCTAGACCTAGAAAATTTCCTAAAATGGTGTTTCTAAATACTTTTGTTCATTTTTCTATTATCATCTTCCTATATTGGCTTTTTTGAAGTTTTTTTTTTTTCCTTTCCTGATAACCTGCCCAAGAAATTCTAAAACAAAATACACACACACACACACACACACACACACACACACACACCAGGTTTTGTGCTATACACATATGTATACTTAAACATAAATTATTAAAAACATTCCCACTTCTCAAAGAACCAGGTTTTATCCCCTTAGGAACTTCCTGTTAGGAAATCACATTCTAAAATGTCAATGGCTCATTATCACATAGTCGTTGTGTTTTGTGCTCTTTCATTTTCTTTGATTCCTATGCCTGATACCCCAGATTCTGTTATTTACAATTCTGTAATGTAATGATGAATATAGTTTGCTATTGAGTAGGAGTTTGATAACCTGTGCTTAAGTCTGACTCTGCAACTTATTTTCATTGTGATCTTTGGCAACACAAGCAAGATTTTAATGGTGCCATTTCTTCAGTATATCAAAAGGGTACAATGTTGTAAGGCAAAACCTTTTTATAACCAAGAAAATTAATTTGATATACCTAAAGTCCTGCCTAATAGAAGAAAGTAATATTCTTTTTAATTTTAAATAGGATTGATGAGGAAAAAAAGTAAGTTTCAATCCCAGGATGAGGAATTTAGAGATAAAAAGATATTTCAAATATGTCCAATGTTTCCTAATGATGTTTGTATTCTAATTTGAATTCTGTTGAAGTTCATTATGTTGCAACTGGGGCCAAGGACAGCACTTGTGATCATAAAACAATGACTAAATTTGTTATCAAGCAAAGTTCATGTGGTCCTGAGTGGCTTTCTAATATGTCATCACCTCCTAGCCATTGAGAAAGATTTTCCATCTTAAACATTCTTTCTAGAGACATCATACATTTGCATTTATGCTATAAAACAGGCAGAAGTCATGATGCTATTATCAACAATTACGCTAGATATAATATGTGCTAACTATCTGCTATGCACTTTCAGCATATGGCTTTTAAGAGATGATTTGCAATAGTTCAAGTAAAACAACTTATTGTACCTTAGTTGTATTTAGAGTTCCATTTTATGATTTGAGCTTTGTTCAATTATGGGGAAATCTCTAGTATGTGAGATTTAAGTTCTGTTTATCAAACCTTCAACTTAAGAGTATGAAATTTTCACAAGTCAAAAGCACATGAATAATGACATTTGGTACTATATCCTACCAAGATTTATTGGAAGAGTGAAAAGTAGAGTTCATAGCATATCTGAAAAATTAGGTTGGAGTTCATTAACTCAAATAAACTCCATATTTTATATCTCTTTGCTGAAAAATGTACCTCCTTTCATTTTGCCACAGATCTCTATTCATCATTTGAAAGCCATCTCTACTATTTTGTTTGTAGGGACATTTTGTACAGTTGTGAGATTATGTTTGCCTTGATGAAATGAATGACATGATTTCAGGAAAGCTAGGATCCATGGTGTAAGTAAAGTATTCCAACATAATCTTGCACTTAGAACACAGAGAAAAGCATTATTTTCTCAAACAACAAATGAAAAAATTATGCTATTATTTGCCTAAAAGGTATATTATGCTTGAGTTGATGAACAGGGCATGGAATTATCCTTATCATAGTTTAGCAGCATCAATACTGGGGAACTAGGCTT
Source organism: Loris lydekkerianus (assembly GCA_963574355.1). Lineage (NCBI taxonomy): Eukaryota > Metazoa > Chordata > Mammalia > Primates > Lorisidae > Loris > Loris lydekkerianus. Next base: position 5,825 of record CAUYPK010135890.1, read on the forward strand.
TAGGAGTTAAAGGTTTACAAGCATTTAGAGAGTGAAATACATTTCCAGATGATTTAAACTGAAGTTTTGTTTACAAATAATATCATCTGCAAATAAAGTATACATTTCGGCCTGGACACTTGATTTGTCTCTGCTGGGGGTTGGAGGTCCCAGTTCCCCAACCCAGTTGACCTGGTTCAATTATTCACCTGAGATAAGGAGTTCAACTGAGGCATGGCAGTGTTTGAAAGCAAAAATGACTGGAAATAGAAAATAAATCTGGAGCAGCTAAGAAGAATATGTACCAATTATATCCCAAGAAGAAGGAGAAAGGGGACAGGGAGTGGAGGGGAGGGGGAAAGGCAGGTAGAGGGAGGGTAATTGGTGGGACCACACCTATGGTGCATCTTACAAGGGTACATGTGAAATTTACTAAATGTAGAGTATAAATGTCTTAACATAATAACTAAGAAAATGTGGTGAAGGCTATGTTAACGAGTTTGATTAAAATATTTCAAATTGTATATAAAACCAGCACATTGTACCCCATGATTACATAGTACACAGCTATGATTGAATTAAAAAACAAAACAAAACAAAAAAAAAAAACTGGAGCATCATAGGAAGCATGAATAGAGAGCAAAAGTAACCTGCACAGTTTTCAGTGTAACAAAGAGAAATTTTATTTAGGAAGAACAAAGAGAAAGTTTAGAGCACTTCCAAAGAGAGTTGGTAGTGGGCCCCTCTCATGAAGGTGAATAGGTGAGAGGAATCAGACTGAAAGGCCGTGCAGAAATATAAATATCCTCTTTCTCTCCATTTCAAATTGGTTGCAAGTCTTTCATTGGCTCTTCTGTGCCTCTAGGCAGTATTGATATTTTCTATTGGTTATTGTTTACCAAGGTTATCTCATACCCTCATTCTTGTGAGCCCTCCAGACTTACTGGTTTAGCAGGCCAGGCTTCCCTCCCATTCCCCTTGAAGCTCCTTTTGTGGTGCCCCTTATCAATCTCCCTATTTATCTGTGGAAGGGAAATTTTGAGCTAAATAAAAATTAATCTCCATGATGAGATAGTGAGAATAGAGAGCAATCCATGAAGTTATGAATTCAGACTTTAGATAAAATCTTTCCATGGGCCCCTGTTCCACAGATAACTATGTCCTTCCATCTGTGATCGTCTTTGATTTGCTTTAAAACACTGAAAGAAGTAACTTATTCCAAAGCTTATAAGTTATCGGACACACTGATATAGATGACTTATTCAGTGATTTTCATCATAATGTAGAAACGGGGCAAGGTGAAATAATAGACTGCAGAGAAGAATGGGTGAGAGGCCATGAAATTTCACTAACTGAAGACTCTGTCTTGAGGAAAACCCCATATATGACTTTTCAAATCTGAAGTTCCTAAAATTAACCATGGTATACATGCCCTCCTTGCCTCTGAGTACTTACTTCTGATCCTTACATCAGAATCCAACTAAATAGATATAAGTAACCTTGGTCCCTCTATTACTTCTACTAACATCATGACTACCTTTATAGTGGCAGTTATAGCACATAGTGCAATTATGTTTTTGCTTCTATCTCAACATGCAAGCTGAGAGTTGCTCTAGAGTAGAAGGAATGCTTTGTTGTTGATTTTTATTTTACTAACATATTCTTAGTGCTTAGCACTAAATATATGATCAGTTGAATGAATTAATGAATAGATAAATTAGTGAATGACTCAACATCAATAATGCTGCAGACATAATCTTATCTCAGCCACCTTTTCTATTAGAATTGATCAAGTATTAGGTATATAGATGTATGCTTAATAAATGGGGTGTAAAATATAAATGTGGACTGATTTGTGAAGAAGCCACAATTCTGAGAGATAAACATCTTTCATAATCACTTATCTATGATGAAAAACAGAGGGTATTTCTAATCTCTCTAGCTAAATTCTACTCATTCCAAAAGTATTCATGTAGTATTGATAATCTTTTATATGCTTCAAGATTGCTTTTTGTTTTGGGGTACAGCAATAACAAAAATGACAAAAAAGGTTCTGTTGACAGAATTATATTCTAACACATAAGAATTTATTTGTGCTTATTTATTTATTTCTTTTTAAATTTCAGATTAATATGTGGGTGCAAATGTTTAGGTTTCATTGTTTTCAATTATAGTGTAAATTTCAAGTTGTAGTTGAGCCCTTCACCCATGGGGCAGGCTGAATACCCTCACATTGTGCACATTATGTGAGATCCTACCAACCACTCTCCCTCCTACCCCCTCACCTGTCCCTCCTCTTCCTCCCTTTTGCTAGACTATATTTATGTTTCTTCTTTCATGTAGGCATGTGATTTATACATTGGTTTCCTATTACTATTTGGGTACATTGGTTACTTTCATTTCTATTCTTATGATACTTTATTAAGGAGAATGTGTTTCAACTCCATACAAGTAAACACAAAAAATGTAAAGTCTCCATCTTTTTTTAGGACTGAATAGTACTCCATGGTATACATATACCACAGTTTGTTAATCCATTCATAGGTTGATGAGCACTTGAGTTGCTTCCACGTCTTGGTAATTGTGAATTGAGCTGCAATAAAACTTCTGGTGCAAATGTCTTTCTGGTAAAATGATTTTTGCTCTTCTGGATAGACACCTAGTAATGCGATTGCAGGATCAAATTGAAAGTCTATTTTTAGTTCTTTGAGAATTCTCCATGCTTTTTTCCATAGAGGTTGTTTTAATTTACAATCTCTCCAGCAGTCCCAAAGTGTTTTCTTCTCTCCACATCCATGCCAGCATCTCCAGATTCAGGATATCATGATGTGGGCTATTCTCAATGGAGTTAATTTATAAATCAGAGTGAATATATATATATATATATATATATATATATATATATATATATATATACACACACACACACACACACACATATATATTCTTTTTTTTTTCTTGCCATATGTGCTATATAGTAAGTAGCAAGTACTTGATATATACAACCACATATTTTATTTAACCTTCAAAATCATCCTAGGGAGTAGCTAAAATTATTGTTCTCATTTTTAATAAGAATGAAATTAGGCACAGAGAGATTAATACATCTTCTATAATTTCCAACTTGTTTTCATGACTTAAATTTCTGCACTTTTAAAAAGTATATATAATGTATATGATATATATTATATATATGTATATATATATAATATATATATAGTCTGTCATTTGGCTATGCAAAGTTCCTCATGTTCATAGGAAAAATGATTCTATTAATGGAGATAATACATTGATATTTCTCTTAGCATGAATAATAATGAAATGATCTCACAATAAAAAGAAATAATTACAAAGAAGTTATAAGTTCCTAAGCTAAAAGAAAACTATTCACTTTAAATATCAAAGTTGAATAGCATGTTATTAATGAGATAAATCATGATATTATATAGGAAATACACCAAATTCTTCATCGATTTCATTTATTGAGGTACATTATGTTTTACATCCACAATAATCTTATTTTTAGAAAACATAAATAAAATCTCAACTTTTATAAACATACACATTTAAGAGCATCCATATCTTTTATTTATCAACTATTTTCATAACCTGCATTATGCGATCATACCTGACACTTAATACTTGTCTGCACACTGTGACCACATGACTTTACAATGCTTAACAAGATCCAAGTTTAATTGTTCAAGGGAATAAAATAATTGATTAAACATTTTATATGAGATGACATCAGAAAAGTTAATCTTAATTCAAAATATGATAGTAGAATTGTATGTTACTTCTAAACTAATATTACTGTATAGCTATTGACTCTCTGCATGTTTATATTGCTAAATTCTCCATAGCAAAATAGCTGTAGAGATGCTTGTTTTCTTACCCCTTTTTGTCATTTCATTTTCCTTGTATTCCTGCCCTCCCTCCTTTAGCTCATATTTCACTTTTCTCACTCAAAGAGAATCTGCTTTCCCCATATTCTCAATGTGCTCTCCTTGCACTTCTTCTAATGGTCTTATTTCCTGATATTTAAAGAGTTAGCCTTTTACTTGTCTATCTCTCCAATTAAATTGTAACTTCCCTGAGGGGAAAGTCTATGACTTATTTATCTTCCTAGCTCCCACAGTTATTAGCACAATTATTTTGCACAAAATAGGTGCTAAAGAAATACCTGACACATGAGTGTCGTTCTATTTAAACAATCAAGAGAATAAGTACATTATACACACAAATAATGTATTTACCTTCATAAAACCCAAAATAAAAAAAATTAATTTCAATTAAAATAAAAAAGCATTAAATGGTGCAAATAATTTATTGGTATAGCATGTTGCTGCAAAACATAGAACTTGGTAGAATATGTCAATTATATTTCAAAACTTGGGATTGATTAAGAAGAGTTATTAATAGTCTCATTAGAAATCGCCGTATACGACTTAATAAAAGGGAAATAAAAAGAAAGAAAAAAAAAATCCCCAACCTTAAATCCCCAAATTTAAGGTCATGTTATTTCTTCAACATATTTGGAGGACCAGAAATTGGAACTATCCAATGACTCTGTAACACTAGCCTTTTGAACACCTTGAACCAAAATAGAAGGTACTGCTTCCAGGATGAGGGGCATGCACTCTGGAGACAGACTGCCTGGGTTCAAAACCCTTCTCCACAATTTACTGTTCTGCAACCTTTACTGAATGAACAAATCTTCTTCCTCACAACACGTCCTAGGTGGGAGGAGTTTTATGAAGACAAAATGAGATAAGGCATGCTAAACAATCAGCACAATGCTTGGCATAAAATGAGCATACTATTGTCATTCCCTTAGCAAGTTTGTATAGGTTTCAGATCTCTAGAATTGGGCCTCTTTGACATCTATGTTTCAGAACTTGACTTTGCTGTCCAACTTTGCTTAAACCTTGCATATCAAACATCAGTGGTTGTAAGTAGGATTTCAAAATAAAATACAGACTACCCATTTACATTTGAATTTTGTATAAAAGAGTATAATTTTCAGCAAAAGAATACCTTACACAACATGTGAGGAATACTTATACTAAAAAATCTTTCATTATTTGTCTGAAATTTAAATTCAATGGAGTACCTTATGTTTCTATTTGCTAAATGTGGTAACTTTTGTTCAGAAATTTTACCCATCAACAACAGTCCATTGCCTCAAGCCCTTAGAGATGAACACAGGTTTGCAGAGTTTGCATTTTAATTATTTCCAAATTTACTCATTTTAATTATTAACAATTAATTAAGCATCCAGCACAGGGACCTTAGCTGGCATGGAAAACCTGGATGGATATATTTTAACTTAGTATGAAGGAATCTTCCACTTTTCAAAAACCTAGTATGTTTAACCAGAACAAGGTCTATGTCAAATCCTAAATCTCCAATTCTGTTATTTTTTATACCCTCAAAACATTTGAGGTTAACTATATAGAGATGGGCCATTGTTCACTGATTGAACATACTAAACGTTTTGTGTGAGAAAACAAGGCTGTATGAGCACACCCACCAATGAAAGATGGCTAAAATCAGTACAAAGCATTGTCTAAGGACAGGGTTTTCAGTCACATGTCCAACTACTGGTACATACACATTTTCCATTTATTTATTTGTTTATGTATACAGAGTCTCACTCTGTTGCCCTGGGTAGAGTGCTGTGATATCATTTTAGCTCACAGCAACCTCAAACTCTTGGGCTCAAGAGATCCCCTTGCCTCAACTTCCTGAGTTGCTGGGACTACAGGCACTCACTAAGAGGTCTGGCTAGATTTTTCTTTCTTTAGTAGAGACAAGGTCTTGCTCTTGCTTAGGCTGCTCTTGCACTGATCAGGGGATCCATCTACCTCAGCCTTCAAGAATGCTAGGATTACAGGTATGAGCCACCATGCCTGGCAACATTTTTCTTTTTTCCACATAGTGGTTTTTGGTATGAAACAGAGTTTTAGTGTTCTCTGGGTGAAGCATATCTGGGGAGAATTTCCTGAGATAAAAGAAGCAATATTAAAATTATTGAGAAGAATCCATCCCTACTCTATTTTTGGTATTAGAGATTTTACATAAAGCACTTTTTCAAAGTATGCTGTTAGGTACTACAAATACTAAATGGATGTCTGCAATATAAAGTCTATAAAATATGAATGCATTCTGAAGGCAGAACATGTGATTATCTATTCAAAAATTATTTTGAACATACTTTAAAATATATATATATATATTTTATATTTTACATATATTTATATTTATATAAATATATATATATATATTTGTATATATATATATATATATATATATATATATATATATATATACAAATATTTGTGCACATTTATACATGGACAAATATACATATGTCTGTGCACACATACATATATGGAAGACTAGACAGGCTATCTTGAGAGACTTTTTTTTTTTTTTTAAGAGACAGAGTTTCACTTTGTCACCCTTGGTAGAGTGCTGTGGCATCACAGCTCACAGCAACCTCCAGATCTTGGGCTTAGGCAATTCTCTTGCCTCAGGCTCCTGAGTAGCTGGGACCAGGGACACTCGCCACAATGTCCGGCTATTTTTTGTTGCAGTTTGGCCAGGGCTGGGTTTGAACCTGCCACACTCTGTATATGGGTCCAGCACCCTACTCACTGAGCCACAGGCACCGCCCCTTAATGAGACTTATTTTTTTTATTATAGATAAAAATATGCACCATAGATGTGGCCCAACCCATTGCCCTCCCTCCACCCAAACCACCCTCCTCCCTTCCCCTTCCTTGGTCCTTTCCCCATAGTCTTGTGGTATAGTTGGGTTATAGCCTTCATGTGAAAGCTATAGTTTAGCTTCATAGTAGGGCTGAATACATTGGATACTTTTTCTTCCATTCCTGGGATACTTTGC
>CAUYPK010135893.1:0-19504 GCA_963574355.1 Loris lydekkerianus
AGGCTATAACCCAACTATACCACAAGACTATGAGGAAAGGACCAAGGAAGGGGAAGGGAGGGGGGAGGTTTGGGTGGAGGGAGGGTGATGGGTTCGGCCACATCTATGGTGCATATTTTTATCTATAATAAAAAAAAAAAAGAAAAGTAAAAGAAAAATAGAATGTACACATTTTTATTAGTTTAGTGCTTAGGTAAAATTTGTATAAACTTATTGACTTAAAATACTATGATTAATCTACACATATTATACAACAACATTCACATAATAATCTTACAAAATTATAGTAATAGTTTGTTCCAATTGTTTATATCTTAAAATGTATGTACTTTATGTTTATGTTTACATAAGCAAATATTTATGTAACTATAGTGTCAACAGTGGCAAACCCTAGACTAATAAAACCTTAATTTTGGACAGACAATAAATCAATTACATCTCAGTTAACTTCATGGAAAGAGTCTGAATTTGTAGTCACTCTATAATGCAGCAAACAAAACGGTGGGCATAGAAAAGAGAAGAGAACTCATAAATTCCTTGCCAGTGTTGACTCAGAATTCAGTGATAACAGCTTTTGAGCAAATCAGCCTTTGAGCTCCCGGCTCCCTAAGGCTACTTGGATCTGATTGCAGGGTTGGCAGTCTAAAGGCAAAAATAGCACTTCTTTTAAATGAGATAGGGGAAAATGACTCTGAAATAGTGTGTCTCCTATTAATCTTTTCTTCATATCTGTGGTTAAGGACACACAGCATCTTAATACTAATGAGAAAATAGATTGTGGCTGTCTTGGAAAATATTTTGTTCAATAGGTTATGATTCTGTCATGATATATAGAATGGAAATTTTAATGGATATATCACACTAAAATAAATAAGAAGTTCCACAGGAGGGCCTAGAACAAATTAAAAATCATATTGAAGATATAGAAGTATTAGTAATATATTCCATAAAGCATTATTTTACACACACAAAAATAATTTTTAGGAAAACTCTATAGTGTGACTTATAAAGGATTTTTCCAGTTTGCACAAAGTAATCCTAGTTTATACCTAAAGTCTCGATATAATAAAAAATAATTCCCCTTTTGACTCTCAAAGGAATGCTCTAGATTGAATAATAGAAATGACATTTCTCCCTTCTCCTTTATATACCACAGGAAGTAAGAAGATTTCCCCCCTAGGTTTTGGTTTACAATACTCACCACATCAGATTTTTAGCTTCAATATTATCTTCTCAGAAGTTTTTGTTAACACTATCATTTAGGCATAAATTCAAATGAAAATGATGTATAGATGAAATAGGAAGGGGTTTACTTGCCTTTACATCAAGTACTTTAGAAATAGTCTTATATGGAAGCTCAGTTTTGCCATCAAGGGCCAAGGCATTTTACACTCCACTATGATTAAAAGAATAGGTCTTTGTTCTCGTATTTATTGCCTTATGGTTTCAAAGTCACCATTGCATCTTCTAAATGCATGTTCACCCTCCAGGCAGGAAGACAAAAACAGGTCAATGGTCCAAGGTTTTCTTATTTCAAATTTTACTTGAGACCCTTAGGAACATCCCCTTACATCTAGTGTATGACCACTGTCAGATGAAAGGGAATTTGGAAGTAGGAACTTTTTGAAGGGCCCTACATACTCTTGAAAACAATTGGCTTCTCTTCATATAGAAGAGAAATGCATTTGTTTTAAGCAAATAAGAACATATACCACTTTGACCACCAAAGACTAAATACTCAAAACCTGGATGAATAAACAGATGTTTCAGAAAATTCCAGCAAGGACAAGTGACAGAGAACTAAGTCAGGCACCTTTCCCTGTCCCCTTTGCCTATCACCACTGGATATTGGACGCAACCTTGTGGAAAAACTGAAAGGTGTTAGTTGACTGGAAATATGTTTTCACCGCCAGGCAAAATCAGAACTGGAAGTATTGTGCCTAGTTATGGAAAAATATCAGTTCTATTATTTTTATAGGTCTTTCATGGATAGAGATTTATGAAAGCTGTTGTTTTAAACAACATATTCATTTCCTCCTACTTATATCTAGAAAGGTCCTGGAAAGAATTTTGCAAAAGAGTTTATACAAAGGTGTAAGTGAGACCAGAGTGTATCTTGTTCATAATTTAAATTTATTCTGAAGGCTATATTTCCTTCCTTTACTGAACTAAAAAATAAAAATAACATCATTTAGGACATATTCACTATGTTTTATGTTCTTTTATTTACTTTGCTATTATCCCATGACCTTACACAAGAACTCAACCACAAGATGGGACAAAAAACACTGCGTCCTTTAAAGCAGGAGATTAGAAAATGTAAACTGATTTTCTCCCAGCTTTCTATAATCACATATTTTAAACAATTGTGGAAAATTTCTGTTGTTTGTGAAGTACTACCAGATGGTCAAGAGCAGAGCTTGCAAGCAGCCGGCTGATTCTCTGACAACACCTTTGACAGGTGTATGCTCAGGAGAAACAGAATAAACACTTCGTCTCTTCTCATTTCACAAGTGTGAAGAGGGCATGTTAGATCCATCAGTTCTCATGTTTAACACATGTTCTTCCTTTTAATACAAAGTACTTTTTAAAATGATTTAACACTTTAATCTCACTTGCTGTATCAAAAGGCTTCAAGATAGCATGTTAGGAAGGTATCCAATACAAAGAATGGAACAAACATCAACCCTGAAAGAAGTGTGCCAGAAATGTAAGGAATTGATACTTCTAGGAGCAACCTTTAATTGATGACAGAAGTAGGAATCTAAATATTCCATTTTTGTAAATCCACATGATAGATCTATCTGATGTGTGTTCTACACAGCATCCTGAAAATCCCTAGTGGGACTGGTGACTAATTGGTAAGAGCAGTAATGGATTCTTTTTCTTCCATGACTTCTATCCCTTACTCCTTCCTGACTTCCTTGCTGATGGGCTCACATTGCTAAGGCTTTCTAATATCACCTTCAATATAAAATACTTGTGTCCAAACTGTCACTGCTGGGTCTCCTGCTGGTAGAAGATAGCTTAGATTACCTAGAATTTCCTTGGCTATGGCAAATACATGTACCTTCTTAGTGGAAAATTGTCACTCTTATCACAATCCTTCTGCTCACTTTTGTGTTAATGGCCCCATTGCCCTTGTGATTTGCTCTTTTATAAACAACAATACCAGCTTCATGGACTTCTATGTGGTACAGTAGCATAGCCTACCCGTCCGTCCCTCCACCCCCACACACACCCATGAGTTGGGGTTTAGGGCTCTCCATTTGCAGTCTTAAAATTCTTAATGTTGTTATCTTTGAACTTACATATTGTTGAAGTCTAGTAGGACAGCAGAGTGCTTGCAGGAGCCTTAGCTCAAATGCAGCTGGGCCTCCAGTCATTTCCTAGCCTCCCTTAGGTGATTTTTGACTGCCTATCCCAACAACACGCAATGACTGCTGCCAGTTGGACCTTGAAAGGACCTTGTTTAGTTGCTAGAAATGTCAAAATTGGGTGCTTAGACCTGTGTGCTGAGCTGGGGAGCAGGCCATAGGCAACCTGTGAGATAATACTCATCCTGTGGCTATCACCTTGTCCACGGAATCACATAACATTAAATTGTAAATATATCAATCATGAAAGGCATATTAATGGGCAATTTGATGCCATAAAAATTTTTCGCAAATTTGATACTTTTAAACAATGAAAATTTATTATCATACTTTTCTGTAAGTTAAAAGTCTGAAAATAGTATCTCTGGGCTAAATTCAAGGAATTTGTGGGACTGTGTTTTTTTCCAGAAGTTCTGTAGTCAGATCTATGTTCTTGCCTTTTCTAGCTTCCAGAGGCTGCCTGTGTTCCATCGTGATGCCCCACTCTAAAATCAGCTAACTAGAAAATGAATTTTCTTTTCACTAAGTACCCTAACATTCACCAGGTTTCAAAGATTAGGACATGGATATTTTTTAGATACTATTATCCTGCCTAAAAAAAGGTTGAAAGAGAGATTGGGAAAACACAAAAGTCTGTTTTTAAAACAAGTGGCCCACATTTTCATTTTGCAATTGGACCACAGAAATTATGCAAACTACTCTGGAAAGGACCTCAGTGGACCCTATACTGACTCTCCTCCTGGTCCACATCTAGTTCCCAGGAATTGTTCAGGTCTTCCTTGCTCTCTTAGATCCCGGGGCGTCCTCTGCCTCTTGCACTATGGATTCCTGCCTTTCACAGGCATGAGTCACACATCAGGCTTCATCAATCTCAAGTCAGGGCCTCTGCATTCTCCCACAGAAGTCCTCTCATCAAACTTGAAGTAAAGACCTAACACCCCTTACCCTCGTCCCTTGTGTCCTCACAGAAACAGTTTTCTACAGGGAAAATTTTCCCCAACTCACTGTGCCCACTTTGACAGCTTTGTTGTATCTTTGATATATTACTTTCTTGTGGCTGCTATAACAAATTAGCAAAGGCTGGCTTAAAACAACAGAAATTTATTCTATCAAAGTCATAGAGTTCAAAAATCTAAAATCTTTATCAGTGTGCTGAAATTAAGGTGGCAACTGGGCTATGCTCCATCCAGAGGCTGTTGGAGAGAATTCCTTCTTTCCGTCTTCCACCTCCTGCTAACTGCTTCCATTATCTCCCTTGTCACAACATTACTCCAATTTTCAAGGTCAGCATCTACAAGTTTTCCTTTGTTCCTTCTATCTCTTTCTTATAAGAAGACATGTAATTGCATTTAGAGCCCACGTGGATACCTTGGGATAGTAACCCCATCTAGAAATGAGTAACTTGATCCCCTCTGCAAAAATTTTGTTGTGTAATATTTATAGATTGTGAGGATTAGAACTTGAAGTTTGGTGGCTTATTTATTTATTTATTTATTTTGGATGGCACAGGTAATTTTTAGCTTACCACACTTGATTTGACAGAAAGGTCCAAAATTGTGATCCAAGTTTCTCTAATTCTTTTTGTAATTTATTCATTTAGAGTGGTATGTCTCTTCTTCACTCTGGCAACTAGTATCTCTTCTATTAACACCTTATTCAAAACAAGAGGCAGGAAGAATTTCATTTTAATATTCTTTAGAATATAAACTGAACTAAAGGAGAAGTAAGCAACATTAGATTTTTTAAATTTATCACTCATCATCACAAATGCTACCTGTATAAGACATAACTTGGAAATTCATTGAGGGAAGTCTCTCAAAAATAACAGTTTGAATAATTCCATTGGCTAGAGATGTCAGTCAGGTTCAGGCAATCAAAGGTGAATGCGAATATCAGTGTACCTAAAACACACATGCATCTAGCTTCATGTCTTTGGTGAGTTTCATGTCTTCTATGAACTCAGGTGTTTTTATCTGGAAAATGAATGTAACAAATGTTCTTACAGAGATAGTGTAAATGTACAAAATGAGGTAACTAATAGGTATAAAAGCACTTTGAAAAGTTTTATGTACTGCATAAATGTAAGGGGTTTGTTCTGTGACACAGTAGATTACATGTAAGGATATTTGCAGTGGCTTTCATCCAGCCATATACTAGAGGTTTATGAGTTCAAGGAACTTTTAAGTCTACTTGGAGAGAGATCTACATAGGGCACTAAGCATAATACCACTGAAGAATGAAGAAGAAAGCAGTATCAGCCAGCTTGGGATGTTGTAGCAAAATACCACAAACGGGTGACCTACATAACATTTATTTCTTACAGCCCTGAAAGCCAGGAAATCCAAGTTTAAAGGAAACAGCATTCCTTGTTTGATGACCGCCCTCTTGCAAGCTTGAAGATGCTCATCTTATTTTTTGTATCTTCCCATGGCAAAGAGAGAAGGGACTCTGATTGTTCCTCTTCCTATAAGGGCATCAATCCCATTTTTGAGACGTCTATTCTTAGGACCTCACCTGAACCTAATTCCCTCTCTATGGTCCTCTTCCAAATACCATGACGTTGGGGATTAGGTTATGACGACCTTTACAGTTCTCAGGATTACTAGACAGAGACGTCATCCCTCACTCTGGATTTGTCTAATAATTTTCTCATCACTAGATGAGAGATCAAGTATGCTTCTCACATCTACCAGTAGGTATATGGCATCAATATGATAGTACCATTGATGTCAATCTTGACCGTTTGGTTTAAGTAGTGTCTGCCATCTTTCTCCAATGTTAAAATGACTGTTCTTTTTCCTTTCTATGTCATACTTTTTGGCACAAAGTCATAAATTATATCCCACTTGTGAAGATTTAGCTCCACCTTTATGAAGGAGAGTATTCATTAATGTATCTAATGAACTACTTATCTTAGTTTTCTAGGGATTCCATAACATAATCCCACAGACTGGATGTCTTACAGAACAGAAACCTTTTATCTCATAGTTCTAGATGCTGGAAATACTAGATAAAGGAAAAAGCTGAGGAGGTTTCTTTGGCAACCTCTCTTCTGCCTTGCAGACGGCTACCTCCAGCTGCCGCTTCTGATGCTTCTCCCTTCAGTGCACATGCACCCCAGTGTCTCCTTTTCTTTTTCTCTTCTATTTATAAAGATACTAGTCAAAGTAAATTAGACTCAACCCTAATGATCTCATTTTAATTTAATCACATTTTTTAAAACCTTATCTCCAAAAAGGTCACGTACGGAGTAATGGGGCTTAAGGCTTCAACATGACTTTTAGAAAAACACAATTCAGCCCATAATACTATCTATCATTTGGAATTCTTCTGTAAGAAAAATTATTAATCATTATATACATTAGCACGGATTTAATAATTGTTTTATAGTTTAAGTTATAATTTAATACTATGTTTTTCAACTTTAGTTGTTGAGAGCATTTTCTGATTGGTCTGGTGTCCCTTAGTTTTTAAAATATGTTTTGTGCACATTACCTCCTGATACTGGAATCAGGGATTCCTTCAATAATAACTTGTGCTCCTACAATTACTTAGTGTGAAAGAAGGATGTAACTCAATTCTATTCATGTTTCCTTGACCAAAGCAACTCATTTGCCTTCAAGGAAATGTGATAGAAGGCAAAGCTGTCCAGGTTTCTGGAAGAAAAAGAAATAATTATAAATAAATAGTACTAAGGTGCATACCTACTATTGTTTGGGGAGTTGGTTGCATCATATTTAGAATTTCTTTGTGGCAGAAATAGTCAACCTTTTTAATAACTTATTTAAAAATTTTCCCAATGGCATTACATGTAACATTCAATTACTTTTTTGAAATTTAATTTTAATATTTACTGTCTTTGTCAAGTCTTTGAGGCATTTGCAACTAGAGCAAGAATTCTGAGCAACCTTAGATAATGGCCTTAAAGACATTTCTAGTATATACAAGTGGTTTTAGTAAATCATAGAAAAAATATGGTTTTTAATGCATATCAGAAAAATTAAGTTAAAGGATGAACTTTTTCATGGCTCCAAGGACTAAAGTTATATTGTAATGAGAAATACATTATTAGTGTTCTTGCCCTAAACATGTTTATAGTGTTAAGATGTTAGTGGATATTACATAGGGGAATAGAAGGCTCTGTGATCAAATAAGTGGGAAATTCCAGGTAAAATAAAGCTAAGTTTACTTACTATTGAATTTTGAAGAGTTTTATTAATATAAAGTGTATTTTATGAATTTTCTGAGAAATACATAGCATATAATATTTGCCAAAGTATTTGAATGTAGGTTTAATCTTGCTTCAGAAAAAAGCAAGAGCCAAAACTAAAGCTTTGCTGTTCAGGGAGTCTATTATGTAGGTCATCCCAGAGAAGAGGAGTTGGGCCCAGAGCATGAAAGAAAAAGAATACAAGGTTAAGTTACCAAACTGATCATCACCATGGTTGGGTAGTGTAGGTCTCACCTGTGGCCTTTTGAGAAACCTTGTAAAATGCACCCTAGAAGTAATGGCCTGGAAAATGATTGATTTTATTCATCAACTTCTATTCTTGATGGGTCTTTGATGACTCTATCTGGAGTAACGATTGGGGTCGCATGTCTGAGTGTTAGGTTAGTTCCTAAAAGTGGTGTCAATTTGTTATGTCAAATAAGTCCCTAGGTAGAAAATAGATACAGGGCCCAAGTCGAAGTGAATACTGATAAAGTTCACCTGTGCAAAGGAGTCAAAGCCTACTCAGAACTGGTGGCTACATCACCACTAGAGGGAGCCAGAGTAAAAGTTGGGACCCAGTCACCCCAAGCTCTAAATAACATCACCCATACCACACCCCTCGCACCCTATGAGATGGAAGGGATCCCTTTTGGGAAATCTAATCTAAACCATGTACAGTAAAAAATATATATAGTAAAATATATATTCATACTTTTGTAGGAGAGTTTTCTTTAAGGGTTAGCTTACTTTCTTTGTGGTGGTCAAATCCATGTATAATAGTAAAACATAAGAATACTAATGCTCTGAATAATAATGATTATTTTCTAATAAAATTAGAAAAGGACTGTAGGGTGAATGCTTTCATCTTTATACAAATTTTTAAATCATTTTTGATATATTTATATTTAAAATATCTTACCATAAATGACTAAAGATATTTATTAATAGAGCAAATTATAAATTTTATGAAAAAGTGTTTATAATGTAGTTAGATATCGATAAATCTGTAAATATTATATGTACACATAAACAGATATAAAGAAACTTTTTATTTAGCTTCTGGGTTCACAGAACTATTTCATTATAAAACATCAAAATATTATTTATTTAAATATATGCACGGTTACTTGTGTATATTTGTGTATGTGAATGTGTGTGTGTATGTAGAAACACATTTGTTTTCTAAAAATAATCTTATTTGGTATGTGAAGCCGTTTATACCATGTTCCTTATTTACTCATGGAGAACACATTCATGAAATATCATGGAATGTTATTATCATAGTCCTAACATCTGCATTTCCACTATAATCAAAACAATGAAAGAGTCATTTAACAATACAAGTTCTTATTTACAAGGACAAATACCTATTGAGAAATTGTAGTATCAGGGATAGTACCTTAAAAATATAACAAAAAGGGAAACATCAAACAGAAAATGCAATTTAGAAATGAAAGAAAATGAAAAGCTCAAATATTGGCTTTTAATTCTCTGGAATATTTAGGGGTTGTGCTTTCATGTTTTTTGTAACCTTTATAATTAGATGAGAATTAATAAAGTTTACAGTGGTAAAATAGAATAGCTATAATGTTACGTCTCCTACATTTGATTAAAAACGAATTTTCTTATTTTCACAAATGATCTTTCTCCAATCTACTTAATTATAATAATGTTTTCAAAATGACTGAATCTAGTTTACAGTCTAGGTAAAACAGCATATGAACACACACCACAAACTGATTATGCGGCCTTGAGAACTTTTGTCTAAATGTCCGATCCCCTCGCCTATCCAGGAGCAGTACCCAGAAATGCCACCGTGGAGAACTTTGGAATTTTCAAATGGTCACTATGGTGTCAGACATTGATACCACTGTCCTGACTGTCAGCAGGACACTGGCTCAAATGCTTTCTTGTGCAGGTAGTAACAGAGGATTTTAAAACTCAAATATGGTTCTTTGTTTGTATTCCCTGTTCACGAGTTTTAGCCAAGAGTTATTCATTTCAGTTTAACCCCAACATCAAATATACATTTCACTTTGATCTAAGAGCAAATATACCATTTGATGAAAGGCTTATTTTCGTGCTCTTACATTCCATATCCAAACTGAGCTATATATGGAATAAACTCTGATTCCACAAACACCAGAAATGCAGAATCTGAAATTCAGTTTTAAAAGGTTTTACAGTCTTTCCCCATGTGCTAGTCAATTTTGTATGTCAGGTTGGCTGTGCCACCCACTTGCTGGTCATCCTGTGAGAAGTTGTTATGAGCTATTTCTTGGACACAATTAACATTTAAATGAATAGACTTTTAGTAAAGCAGACTACATTCCGTGGGCTTCATATAATCATTTGAAGAGGCTATATAAGGAAAGATGGGAATTCCTCAAAGTGGAAGGATATCTTTGTCCAGACTACTTTGGACTCAAGACTGCAATATCAACTGTATTATCTCTATTCGGAATTTTCGGCCTCTTGCTTATCCTGAGAAATTAGATATTGCCAGTCCCCCCACCACCACCACCAACTGAGCAGCCCAATTTGTTGAACATTCTCTCTCTCTCTCCCTCTCATCCTGTTGTGTCATCTTCCTCATTTCCGTGCATGTTGTTCCATTTGCTCAACCCAAGGTGGGGGCCATCTTTGCTCTTTGCTTTCTCTCCTACCACATATTCAATCCATCACTATTTATTGTAGCTTCTGTCTTAGAAATGTATTAAAATTCCAACCAATCTACATTACTCCCACTACTAAATAGTGCAAGTCACCCCATAAATGAAATCCATAGTATGTATTCCCAACACTGTTGCTATAGTAATACCATGAAATACAAAGTCAGGTATAAGGACGACTCCTTTGAAAACCCACTCAGAATTTGCCACCTCACCTAAAATGAAATTAAACTTTCTTATGGTGGTCTATGAATCCCTATATAACCAGGTCTTTCACTGTTTCTAGAAATAATCTACAACTTCTTTCCCTCTCCATCTTCCAATATATAAAGCTCTGATATGTGGTTCTTTTGTATTATAATAAAAAAAGAGGGTCTTCCTAACCCCCAAAGCCAAAAAGTTTTATGGAGCTTCTTTCAGTTTCATCTAAAAAGTAAAAACTATTTCCACAGCAGCACAAAATGGACAAAGTT
This sequence comes from Loris lydekkerianus, assembly GCA_963574355.1. NCBI lineage: Eukaryota > Metazoa > Chordata > Mammalia > Primates > Lorisidae > Loris > Loris lydekkerianus. The sequence continues at coordinate 10,736 of CAUYPK010135893.1, forward strand.
AGGAAGTAGGTGGTGTGTGACTATGTGTATACACATATAGATTTAGTTTATGCATCCGAACAAATATATGTTATTGAATATACAACATTAAATAAGAACCATGCTAATCCATTTATGTTTGCCTTCAGGTTAAATTCTCATAATAAATTTAAAGACTGGAAAAGTCATTATCTTATTATTATTTTTTAACAAAAGATAGAGCTGAGATTCAGAGGTATTAAATATCATACCCAAGGTCACATAACTACTGAATTTTACTACAGTCCCATTACAAGTGGTTTACTGTACATTTATTTCCAACTCTTTCTTCTCTCTTTGCCCATGGACTTTGTGAATTGTTTTGGACAATAGAATGTGCATATACCTATGCTCACTTTCTGATAAGAGGGCTTACATGTGCTTTCATGGCTGGGTTACTCTCTTGTTTATGTGAGCAGAGCATTCCCAGGTAGCTGCAATTAATGCAGCCTGACTTCCAACTGAGAGAAACATTTTTGTTAAAGAAGTTGGCATGTACCCTGAAGAGGAGCTAGTCCAGACAATGTGGCTGTGCCTTGGTAATAGCCAGTGAGATATTTGGGTGGCTTTTTACACGGCATTATCACAGAGATAGCTGACTAAACATGTTCATGAGCAATGTTCCTTAACTAATTATTTCCATAAAATAAAGGAGAAGGAAAATAAATTTATAATGCTGCATAGAAGACTTTACGTATAAAGGTATACATTACTTCTAGAAAGACTGTGTTTCAATGTCTGTGTTCTCCTAGCCACTAAATTTTATTGGTTTCCTGAACCTCTAGTTCTATAAATTAGATTGTGAATATTCCTATATCTCTGATGAGCTTCTGTAAATATTAAATATGGAAGATAAAAATTTTTCTAGCATAGGGTAAGGCATATGCCTGATTGACGGTACACACTATGAGTTATCCTGATAGTGAGGATAATAGATATTGATATAAAAAATCACAACAACACAGAACCTTTGGTTACTACCTGACCCAAAGTGAAAACTCAACATACTTTTACTGAGTATCTTTAGGAACAAAGATGCAACTCCTTATTTATCTTCTAAAGTTCTCATCTAGTTTTATAATCGTGTCGCCTAATGCAGGCTAACATAGGTTATCAGCAGCTGTCTTTATTCTATTACTTGTGTCCATGTGGTGCAAAGTGAAAAATTCACTTAGCAATTACTTATTTACTTTCATATACAAAGCACTTCACATGGATTATTCTGCATTAAATAAATAAACTGATATTATTGTAGAGCTAATGATACGTTAAATCTATTACTTGAAATACATGGTTTATATCAGGGTGCTGATGGTGTGTTCTTCAGATTCTTGCTGTAAATGCATCAATAATCTACATGTTTGGAGAGTGAGATTTCTACAATACAAAAGGTTTGAAGAGGTATTCTGGGAAATTGCTTTGTGAAATAAATGTAAACATTACTAAACCTTCTTTTTGTTCAAATAAAATATGACAGTGCAGCTAGGGTAACACAGCCAAAAACCCTAGAATAGCATGTAAAATAAAATGAGGTGGCCTGTTTTTCCTCAAATCCATAAACATGAGTAGGTGAAGACAAACCAGTGACAGTTATGTAATTGGAAGAGTGTTAGCAACCATTCAGAAGATACAGGGGCAAGCAATGATACATCTTCCATATTTCAGAAACTCAAAATCTCCAACAAATACTGTCTGAAATGCTCGAAAAACAATTTGAAGAAAGCATCTGAAACTGGAGGGGGAGGAGGACATTTACATACACAATAGTAGGTGAAAAGCAAATTCTATTTTGAGATTCATAATGGGTGGAACAGGCTGAATGGTCTGCACTCTCAAAAGTAACCATCAAAACACTCTTCCAGGACAATGTCCCATTCACAGGGCAAAATTCTAAGAATGGAATCAAAATCAAGCAGAATAGGGGAAATAGATAAAGAAAAAGGTAAATATGAAGAAGGGATATAGGAAAATTCAGGAAGCAAGATGTCATATCTTTGAACATTTTCTTAAGACAAACTATGGGGATATCATGAGATGTGATGATAATAAAACAATTTTGAATCACTATTACCTTTCAAGTAGAGAGAATAATATTCCTACAAGTAACAAATGTATTCTAAAAAGAAATGCCCACAAAATGAATGCCCACTGCTATATTTTAATGCTGGGTAAAAGAATGATGCAAGTAAAAAAAAAAAAAAAAAATTATATATGGCACAATTTAGAAACTAAGATGTGACAGAAGAGAACTCAAAAGATTTTTTTAAAAAATTCAAAATTCAAGATAAAAATAAGAGATGAGAAAAACACAAAGAAAAGCACATAAAACAGATAAGGTTTATGAGAAATAGATGTTCAAACAGCCCCCCTTCAAACAGGATGAAGGGTAAACATAATTTTATGCAGTCTGACAAATGTGGAAAGGAGTCCATGCAGATCCACCAAAGAAAGGGAATAATATAAATACTAAAAACGATGTTTTAAAAACTTATCTTGCAGTTTTGAAAGTAAATAAGGAGTCAATAAAGGAAAAGATCATGTAGCAGAAACCTGAGGATTTATTCATTTTCCTGTTTCTACCTAGTCCACCGGAAATGTCCAGAACAGTGGTTCTCAGCCTCCCTAATGCCATGGCCCTTTAATACAGTTCCTGTGGTTCGCAATCCACAGGTTGAGAACCTCTGACCTAAAGCAATGGCATCTAAATTGAGGTCTGAGAATAGTTTCCCACTGAAATGAATAAATTATAAAATTGTCTAGCTCAGCTTAAATGAAGATTGGCCACAAATGGAAAAATTTGACATTGCCGGGGATAATAAATACAGTAAATACCACTATATCAGTTATATTTAAGTTTGAGAGTTCAGAATGATACCTAAATAAAAACTAATTGGCTAGCTTATTGAGGATTCTAAAAAACAAACTTTTGTTTTCATGGCTGATAAACAGGGGAGAGAATCTATTATTTATTCTGCCTTTCCTATACGTGTTTTAGCTATGCCACTAGATAACTAAGACAGAGATGAAATCAAATATGTTTTAAAGATGCATTCTAGTTCTGTGAAGTTTAGTGAGAAGAAAAATCTTTATAATTGAGAGAAACCTATTTTGAAAGCATTCATGAATGAAGTGAGTTTCTGTGACTGCTGATATTCCAAACTGAGGGGCGACCAAATATGATGTTCTTCCTAATTGGTGAAACCCGTTACCTATGAAGTAGTCTTGCCAAACACATTGACCCTTCATCTCGTTAAATACAGAGATTCAATTACCGATTAACAGAAATTACAAACGGCAGAGAACCATATTAAACTGCAACAGAGTGATGCAATAAGCAAAATCCAGACTAGGGAAACTACAGAGAAATCATGTTCTGTTTCTTGGATAACTAGATTGAAAGTTAAAAATAAAAGAGTTGTAAGGGGACCATATAGATTGAAAGAAACTTGAGAAACGATGCAAATAAGAGCTAAAGCTAGACTACAAAAATGGTAAAGCTTTAAAGAAGAGTGATAAGGAAACTGCTATAAAAGCCAGGAGAATGCCTGGGAGGGGATGGTGGAGAGTATCTGCGGAATTACTATTTCCTGACATAGTGGTTTTTAAAAGTGAACTTGCCTTTAATAACATATAAAGTTCTAAAATTTTAAAGTTGTTTATTCAAACCTAAAAATGTTGAAAACATTTTTTTAAACAAGTTTGGGAAATATTAGGTTAGGCTTGTAAAGCTGTTGTTTTTAACATTAGAAACTGCTAATGTTTATAATGAATTACCATGAGAGCAATTTAGCTTGTAACATTTTACGAGCTAATGCGTTTAAGATTTCTTTTATTTTTTAGAGCAGTTAGAAAGATTTCAATATTCCTTAAAAGCTTATTTACTCAATGTAGCTGTCTAATCTGCTGGTATCTGAGACCACATCACTGCAACATTGGTATTATAAAAAAAACAATACTGGATAAGTATACATAACTTACTAATAAATCTTCAGTATACAAAATATTATATTCTTTAACCAAAAATTGCTGGTGAATATTTCAAGCAACAATTATTTTAGTTCCTAGAAGGTATTGTTAACTTTATTCTTAAATAAACTTCCATTTCTTCATTTTCTGGCATTTCTTATTTTTCCTTGATTGTTAAAACTGGATATATCCTTTTCAATAAGAATAACAAACCTAAGATACAATAAAACGTATAAAATTAAGATCTTACCACTATAGCAATTTTATTATAAGACACCTCTGTTATATGCCACAGATACGATAATTATAAAATGCTCCCCTAATTTCTGCCACCAGTTCCCAAAAATTAATACATGGTTCATTCTGACCTTCCTGTATGAGATCAAAAGCTCGGGCTATCCAATGAGCAGATATGATCCTTCCTCTAGACCTCAGAGGATATATATTCTTTTGAGATCAAGTAAGCTTGGGAGGGCAACATAACTCAAGCATATGCAGATAGTAATTCATTTTCTCTATCTTAATGTCCATAATTAACTTTAATGACTTTGCTCTTTCACACTCCTTGGGGAACCCAGAGTTGTCAAGTCACCTTGTGTGCTGGAATGATGGATTAGGGGCTCCTCTGGGTACTTCAGCTACCAGATTCCTAATGTGGAAATATAACCATGACCGGATTTTGGATAGGATTCCCTGCATTTTATCCACTTAATATTAAGGGCGTAAATAAACAAATACAGGAGATTCGGTAGATTCCTTTTGTTTACATCAAAAATTAATATCCAATTACAATTTAAAAGTAAAATAGAGCTGCAAGAAAGATATACAAAACCTTTATAAAACCTCTTCAATAAGTCTAACCACAGACATTATTTAGTATTTCACTGACTAAAGCTGTTGCCCATATAAAGGCATAACTCACTGGACTGCACTTCACTTGACTGGGCTGGGCAGATGCTGCCCTGTTCACCAATTAGAGATCTGTATCAGGCAAGCCCATTGGTGCCATTATTTTTCAATAGCGTGTGTTTACTTCCTATGTCTGTGTTACATTTTGGTAATTCATGTAATTGTTAAACTTTTTCATTATTTTTTTTTCTTTTTATCTGTTAAAGTGGTCTAAGAACTATTATCTTTGATATTCCTATTGTGATTCTTTTGGGACATCACAAGTAGAGGTAAGGGCAAACCACAGACTTAACAGAAATTCTATGTGTTTTCTGCCTTCACTGACCAACTTTCCCCCTGTCTATGTCCTCCTCTTTGAGTCTCCCTCTTCCCTGAGACTCAACAATTTTGAAATTAGGCCAATTAATGACACTGCAATTGTTTATAAGTGTTCAAGTGTAAGGAAGACTCACGTCTACCACTTAAAATCAAAAGCTAGAATGGTTAAGCTTAATGAGGAAGGGATGTGTCAAAAATAGAGACAGGCCAAAAGCTAAGCCTCTTGTGCTAAACAGTGAGCCAAGCTATAATTGGAAAGGAAAAGTTCCTGAGGAACATTAAAGCGCTATTTCAGGGAACACACGAGTAATAAGAAAATGAGATACCCTTATTGTTGATTTATAACAACTGCCTATTAAAAGAGGCAAGATGAACACATTTGTCAGAGGGACACATGGATTGTGATTTGATAAACAGGATTGAACCAATGTGCAGTTTGCATTCCACAGATGTAGTTTGGGCGTCTTTCTTCTTTTGGACTTAAAATACTTTCCAACATTCTATTTAAATTACATTAACATTTTACGTAATGCCTTGCTACATCACCTTATAATGCAAAGGATTTTTTTTTTTTTTTATTTATCTTTATTTTTATTTTTTAGAGGCAGAGTCTCAAGGTGTCACCCTGGGTAGAGTGCTGTGGCATCATAGCTCACAGTAACCTCCAACTCAGGTTGAAGCAATCCTCTTGCCTCAGTTTTGTTCTATTTTTAGTAGAAATGGGGTATCAATTTTGTTTGGGCTGGTCTAGAACTTGTGAGCTCAAGCAATCCACCCACCTCGGCCTTCCAGAGTGCTGGGATTACAGGCATGAGCCACTGTGCCCAGAGTAGATGTGATTCTTATTTCAGGTCATCTTAAAAAGTTCCAATTAGAGAATATTTTGTGTATTTCTTTTACAATAACAGAAAAGCTCAAAAAACTGACCATCAGCATCAGCATCACTGTAAGGTGAATTTATAAGTGTTACTTCAAGAAAAAGAAAAGATTACTTTTTAAAGGCATGAGAAAAATAAGTGGCTAAAGTGTGCTATGTTTTATGTGATCCAAGTGGGTTGATTAGTTTGTTAGAACAACTATAACAACATTCCATAGATTGGGTGGCTAAAAAAAAAGACATTAATTTTCTCTCAGTTCTAGAGATTGAAAGTCCAAGATCAAAGTGTCTTGGGTCAAGGTGCAGAACTGATTTCTCCTGAGACTTCCCTCCTTGGTTGGAGGATGGCCACCTTTGTGCTGTGTCTTCCCTCACATGATATTTTTCTCTGGGTCTTTCCATCCCACCTGCGTCCTATTTTTCTTTTTTTATGACACCAGTCAGATCAGATTACAGTTTACCCTAATGACCTCATTTTAACTTAGTTACGTCTTTGAGGTCCTTCTTCCCAAAACATTAACATTCTGTGGTACTGGGGAATTAGGGATTCAATATATGGACTTTGGAAGGACATTATGCAGTCCAGAACACTAAGCGAAACGTGTGTGCTCAGAACATACTCTTCTTAGTAAAGTATCTCAAGAATGGAAGAAAAAGTATCCAATGTACTCAGTACCATTATAAAACCAATTTATAACCACCCACACTTTCATATGAAAGATAAAACACAACTACAGTCCAGGATGAAGGAGGGGAGAAGGAGGATGGAGGGAGGGTAATCGGTGGGATCTCACCTATGGTGTACATTGCAAGGGTACATGTTAAATCTATTAAGAGTATAAATGTCATAATACAATAAATAAGTGAGGGGAAGGTTATCTTAACCAGTTTGATGTAAGCATTTCAAACTGTATATAAAATCACTGTATGGGGCACATTGTACCCCATAAATGCATTCATGTATACAGTTATGTCTTAACACAATAATTAAGTAAACAAGATGAGGTATATATTAACCAGTGAGATGTAAGCATTCTTAATTCTATATGAAATCAGCACATTGTACCCCATAAATGCATTAATGTATATATGATCTATGTGTTTGTGATTTAATAGTAAAAAAGAAATTATGGTTAAATCTCAATATATTCATTTGAAACACTGAGTTTGTTAAGTAAAGAATCAAATAAAAAAACCAAAGTCTCTGATTCTATCTCCATATTTAAAGAATAAAAAGTTCTCGTTTAATACAATCACACCTTAGCTTGATGCTATAATAATGCTGCGAAAAACACAAGCTGGAGGAAACCCGCCACTCCCATTAACCTTTCACTTTTAGTGGAGTCTGAACTCTCCCTGGTAGCGAGTCACACAGTGGCCACTTTTCTAAGTGCTAGATCCTGTGATTGCCTGTGGTTGTTGATGTAAGTGGCAAATTTCCTCAGGGAGTTTGGATTCATGCTTAGCATTAGTCATGATATAGTAGAAAATCTCTCAGGGCTAAGTAACAGAATCATGACCCTTTCCTTGATACACCGATTATGCAAAATATCAAAGTATTACATGTAAAGATGAATATTCTTAAAAATCACTAAAGCATATCCCAATGAAGTTAAAAAAAAAAAAATCAGTTTCATTATTAAAATCTTTTTACATTTATGTCAGTTTTTTTTTTTCCCTCATGTATTTTAGGATAATGATTAGAAGAAAGTTGTGAGAAAAAGAGTAAGAAAAAAAATAGTAACGGGATTTTTTTTTATTGTTGGGGATTCATTGAGGGTATATAGAACTAGGTTACACTGATTACTTTGTTAGATGAGGACCCTCTTATATTCCTGTCCCACCCACAAAAGGTGTACCACACCCCTTGACCCCCACCCCTCCCTCCTTCCCTTTCACATTATTCTTAGTAAGGCATAAGAATAATGTGAAAGCATATTCACAAGAATAGAGAAATAAGAATTCTACGTACTCAGTTCTGATATGAGGACAATTAAGGTCCTAGAACACAGTTGAGGGTGAGGGATGTGGAGAACTCAGAAAGTAACAGTGTTTTCATTTCCCTGTTTTTCCAGGTTCCCTTATGCAGAGAATTCACTCTTGGTGTTTTATTTTTATTTTATTTTATTTTATTTTATTTTATTTTATTTTATTTTATTTTATTTTATTTTATTTTATTTTATTTTATTTTATTTTATTTTATTATTAAATCATAGCTGTGTATATTAATGCAATCATGGGGCACCCTACACTGGTTTTATAAACAGTTTGACACATTTTCATCACACTGGTTAACATAGCCTTCCTGGCATTTTCTTAGTTATTACATTAAGACATTTATATTCTACATTTACTAAGTTTCACATGTGCCCTTGTAAGATGAACGGCAGGTGTAATCCCACTCTTGGTGTTTTAGAGGCAGTGCTGCCATCTCTGCTGCCTTGGGGCAGTACGGGTGGAGGGAGGGTGATGGGTTGGGCCACATCTATGGTGCATATTTTTATCAATAATAATAATAATAATAATAATGCAAAAAAGTATAAAAAAAAAACATTTGGGTTTCGGCAAGAGACTTTAAATACTTGCCTCAACAAGAAGGGGATTAGTCCTATTAACTGCCAAAAAGGGAGGCATCTGTTTATTTTTACAGGAGAAGTGCTACTTTTATGCCAACAGATCTG
>CAUYPK010135895.1:0-29851 GCA_963574355.1 Loris lydekkerianus
ATTTTTTGTAGCGGGGGGCTCTTGGTTTTGCTCTGGCGGGTCTCTAACGTGTGAGCATAAGCGATCTACCCCCCGGGGCCCCCCATGGGTGTTTTTTTTTTTTTTTTTTTTGCAGTTTTTGGCCGGGGCTGGGTTTGAACCTGCCACCTCTGGCATATGGGGCAGATGCCCTACTCCTTTGAGCCACAGGCGCCGCCCTCCCATTGTTTATTTTTTTTTTTTGAGACGAGTCTCAAGCTGTCACCCTGGACAGAGTGCCGTGGCATCACAGCTCACAGCAACCTCCAACTCCTGGGCTTAAGTGATTCTCCTGCCTCTGCCTCCCAAGTAGTTGGGACTACAGGCGCCTGCCACGAGCCTGGCTATTTTTTGTTTGTAGTTGTCATTGTTGTTTGGCAGGCCTTGGCTGTGGATTTGAACCTGCCAGCTCAGGTGTATATGGCTGGCACCTTAGCCGCTTGAGCCACAGGCACCACGCCCCATTGTGTTTTTAATTTGTATTACTATTTCCCAAATTACAAATGAAGTTGTCCTTTTTACCTTTATAGGACAAACAAATGTTTTCTTACATGAAAATGCTTGTTATCTATCTTTTTCATTTTGATTTGTGGGAGATTTTAAAAATATATATTGATAATATGAATCTCTTATGGATATACATTTTGCTAATATCCCATTAGCAAATATCCCTGTAAGTCTGTCTCTTCAATTTCAATTTACTTAATGTTACTGTACTTGAATGTATAACATTCTTCCTTTGTGGTATTATCTTTTAATAGCTTTGTTTGTTTTCCTTTCACATATAGGCCTTTTTTTGTAAATAGTTTGAGGTAGAGTGCAATTCAGTTTTTTCCCCATATCATATCCCAATTAATGTCCCAGTACCTTTTATTGGAAAAGCCCATCCTTTGCTCACTGCTCTGGAAAGTCACTTCTGTCACAGTCGAGTATCTAGGTCACTCTTAGTATTCCATTCTCCTTTTGTTGGTCCATTTGTCTACTCTGTGAAATTATTGCCCTGTTTTAAGTATCATAGCTTTAGAATAAATCCTGATATCTGGCAGAGTAAGCCCTTCTAACTTTGTTTTCTTTGAGAATATCTTGGCTATTCTTGGTCCTCTGAGTTTCTATATACATTTTATTTTCTTTTTCTTTTTTCTTTCTTTTTTTAAGAGATGGGGTCTTGCTATATTGTCCAGGCTGGAGTGCAGTGGCTATTCACAGGCACGATCCTACTACTGATCAGGACGAGAGTTTTGAGCTGCTCCGTTTCCAACCTGGGCCAGTTCACACCTCTTTAGGCAAACTGGTGGCCCCCTGCTCCCAGGATGTCACCATATTGGTGCTGAATTTAGTGTGGACACCCGATTGGCATAGTGCACTACAGCCCAGAGCTCCTGAACTCAAGCGATCCTCCTGTCTCAGCCTCCCAAGCAGTTGGGACTACAGGTGCGAGCCACCACATCCGGCTATTTATTTTTTTGATATAGAGTCTCACTGTATCACCCTTGGTAGAGTGCTGTGGTGTCACAGCTCATAGCAACCTCAAACTCTTGGGCTTAAGCAATTCTCTTGCCTCAGACTCTCAAGTAGCTGGGACTGCAAATGCTCGCCACAATGCCCGGCTATTTTTTTGTTGTAGTTGTCATTGTTGTTTTTAACAGGCCTGGGCTGGGTTTGAACCCACCTGCCCAGTGTATGTGGCTGGTGCCCTAACCACTGAGCATGGGCACCAAGCCCTCTATATAAATTTTAGAATTGGCTTAGCACAGTTCCCAGTAAAAATCTGATAGGGTTTTTATTGGAACTGAATCGATCTATATAGGTCATTTTTTTCTAAAGTCGAGTCTTTCAATCTATTAACATGGTACAAATACCCAGTAGTTTGTTTAATGTTAGATCAACTTTGTATCTTAGAAATGAATCCGAGTTGGCTATGACAAGTACCTTGTTTATGTATTACTAGATTTAAATGGCTAATATTTTATTTAGAATTGTATCCATGTTCATGAGTGAAAATGGCTTTTACTTTCCTTCCTGGATTTCTCATATGTCACATTTTCATATCAAAGTAGCTTCATACATGATTTAAGAAATATAGTTTTTCATTCTCTAGAAGAGTTTGTCTAAGTTTCACAATATTTATTTTTTAAATAATTGGTAGTATTTGCTAGTACAGACAGCAAATTTTAGGCAGTCTCAGTCTGTTGCCTTGGCTTTTTAAAGTGCAGTGGCATCATCACCAGCTCACTATAATCTCAAACACATGGGCTCAAGTGATCCTCCTGCCTTAGCCTCCCAAGTAGCTAGTACTACAGGTGTATGCAAATATGCTCCACAAATTTTTTTCATTTTGGGGGTAGAGATGGGGTCTCACTCTTGCTCAGGCTAGTCTTGAACTTCTGAGCTCAAGCGATCCTCCTGCCTTTGCCACCTATAGTTCTAAGATTACAGGCGTGAGCCACTGTGCCCAGCCACGGCCCCACGTTTTTTGATATGTAGCTTCTTAAAAACTATTTTTCAATTTCCCTTGTGGTTCCTTCCTTCTCTGATCCATTGGTTTTAAATAACATATTTAATTTCCAAACATATGGGTATTTTCTAGTTATTGGTTTCCAGCATAAATGCATTATAGTCATAAAACATACTCAATATGATCTCAATCTTTTGAAAGTTATTGAGACTTGCTTTAAGGTCTAGCAAGTGATTAAATTTTGTAAATGTTCTGTTTGTGCTTGAAAATAATGCATATTCTGTAGCAATACAGAAACTTGATCTAACAGACACATTCAACTTGTTCAATCTTCTCCATGCTTATTGTTTGTGGGAGATAGATCGGTTGATCTCTGAGTGGGTGCTGAGCCACATCCGTGGGAGCTCATCCAGACCACTGAAGATGACAGATTCTGGACAGGAGAAGTCACTGCTACTATCCCTATGCACAGGTAATCAACAGGTGGAGGGAACTGAGTACTTTAGCAAAGTTAAATCCTTTGAACTCGTGATCTATACTTAGATTAGAGAACCTGGCATGCCTGCCCTGCAGGAATGAAACCAGTTTTCCCTCCCGCTTTCTAAATGCTATGGGCAGAAACCAGTTTTCCCTCCCCCTATCTTAAGTTCCTATTTACCCAGCCTTTCCCCTCTATATAATCTTCCTGAGAACTTGGAATTCTTTTAACCCTATCTTTTGGCATCTTTGCATTTTGCATATATCCTTTGTGTTAAAAATCAATAAAAGCCCTCTGGGAAGGCCAGAGAACTGCTGCCCTGTCCCAATCTGCCACTCTGGTGAGATAATGTATGTTCTCCGACTCCATGTCTTAAGCTTGTGTAGATTGTGATAATTTCTCCCCAGCATTATTTCCCCTGTCAACTTCCAACCCAGGTCTGGGTCTGCTGGTGAACCCCAAAAATTGTTTGTTTGTTTGTTTGAGACAGAGTCTCACTATGTTGCATCACCCTCAGTCGAGTGCTGTGGTGTCACAGCTCACAGCAACCTCCAACTCTTGGGCTTAAGAGATTCTCTTGCCTTAGCCTCCCAAATAGCTTGGGACTATGGGCATCTGCCATAATGCTAGGCTACCAACAATTGTTTTTGTCACCTTGGCCTATCATTAATAAGAGGCATATTAAAATACCCAACTAATATTGTGGATTTTTCCTACTTTTTATAGATCTTCATATATTTTAAGCTGTTATTAGAAACATACAAATTTAGAATTCTTGTATATTTTGTTAAATTAACTTTCTGTGGTTATAAAATGACCCTCCTTTTATCTCTGGTACTGTTTTTGCCTTGTAATCTATTAAGTCGGATGACTCAGCAAAGCTGTATCTGCTTCCTTTTTGATCAGTGGCTGCACGATCTACCTTTTTCTTTCCTTTTACTTAAAATTTTTCCACATCCTTATGTTTTAGATATATCTCTTAGAGCATGCAGCTGGGTTTTGCTTCCCTTCCACCACCATACTCAACATTGTCTTTTTACTAAAACATTTAAACTGGGCTGGACACAGTGGCTCACTCCTGTAATTCCAGAACTCTGTGAGGCTGAGGTGGGTGAGCTCAGCAGTTTAAGACCAATCTGAGCAAAAGCGAGACCCCAATTCTACCAAAAATAGAAAAATTAGCAAGGCATCATGGTGGGCGCCTGTAGTCCCAGCTACTCGGGAGGCTAAAGCAAGAGGATCATTTGAGTCCAAGAGTTTGAGGTTGCTGTGAGCTATGACGCCACGGCACTGTACCCAGGGTGAGAGAGTGAGATTCTGCCTCAAAAAAAAATAAACAAAATGAAATGAAACATTTAAATTGCTTGTATTTAACATAATTACTGATATACTTGGGCTTAAATACAGCATGACCATAAAGTTTGTGTGCAATTCAAAGTTACAGTGAACTTTATGGTCACCTTGTATATTATCTGATTATGCATTGTTCAATAGTCTTCTTTTTCTTCCCTTGAATTTTTTTTAGCATTCCATTGCCTCTCTTCACTTACATTAATTTAGAGGCTATTTCTCTATATTTTTAGTGGTTACCCTAGAACTTACAGTATGTATCCGTCACTTATTAAAAGTTAAATATCCTCTCCCTCACTTATCAAATGTTAATATCTCCCCTTTCAGATAATTCAAGGCATTTCAATTTCAGTTCATTATGTTTTTAGAGACAGGTCTCACTATGTTGCTTAGGGCTGGACTAAACTCCTGGGCTCAGCCTTAGCCTCACATCTTAGTTTTCTGAGTAGTTGGGACTAGAGGTATACAACACAGTGCCCGGCTTACCCTGGCAACTTATAGGTTATTATTACAGGTTTTAAAGTTATACTTTAAAATGTATAGTATATATCAGTTATTTTAAATTTTTCTATATTACAAATACAATTGATATATAATTATATACTTACCACACACACATATATCCACAAAGCATCACCATCAATATTTTAAATTCAATGTTCATTTAGATTTATCAATATATTAATTTTTTTCTTGATGTTTGTTTTCTTGTATCTCAAAAATATAGTATTTTCTTTAAAGCAATTTGATAATTGCAAATTCTTTTAAATTTGTTTTGTTTTCTTCAAATCATATTGCTTAAAATTATCTTTATTTTGTCTCCTTTTTGCAGAGGAAGGCATAGATTACTAGGTTAATTCTATCTTTTGACACATTGAAGACCCTGGAGACTATACTCTGGCTTCCACTGTTACTGCTGAGATGGGAACTCTGTCTAATTAGTAATGCTTTGAAGGGATTCTGTTCTTTTTCCTGTGACTACTATGTAAAATGTCTTTTGTGTTTTGTTTTCCACATATTCAGTACTATATGTGAAGGTATGAATTTCTTATCTCTTACTGGGAATCTTTCTTTTTCTTTTGTTGTGAGATAAGGTCTCGCTTTGTTGCCCCAGGATAGAGTGCCGTGGCATCAGCCTAGCTCACAGTAACCTCAAATTTCTGGGCTCAAGCAATCCTCCTGCCTCAGCCTCCTGAGCAGCTGGGACTACAGGTGCCCACCATGAGCCCAGACTAATTTTTCTATTTTTAGTAGAGATAGAGTCTTGCTCTTGCTCAGTCTGCTCTCGAACTCCTGAGCTTAGGCTATTAACCCACCTTAGCCTCCCCAAGGCCCTTAAACTCCTGGGCTTAAGGTATCCTCCTACATCAGCCTCCAAAGTATCTGAGACCACAGGCATGCACTATTGTGCCTAGTGCCTGGCTAGTTTTTAAAAAGGTTTTTAGATCCAGGGTCGCACTATGTTGTCCAGCCTTGTCTTAAACTTCTGCCCTCAAATGATCTTCCTGCCTCACCCTCCTGAGTATAGCTGGGATTAAAAGCATGAGCCATAGCACCTGGCTTTGTCATTGGAATTCTTGAATCTATAAACTAGAATCTTTCAATAATTCTGAAAAGCCTCAACTATAATTCTTTAAATTTTACCTCTGATCTTTTTTCTTTCTTTCCTATTAGGAATCCAATTAAAAGATTGGACCTTCTACCACAAAAAGACAAAGACTATATGATTCCACTACATGAGGTAACTAGAGCAGTCAAACTCATGGAGACAGAAAGTAGAAAGGTAGGTGCCAGGGGCTAGAGGAAGGGGACATGGAGAATTGTGTTTCAGTTTTCTAAGATGAAAAGAGTTCTGAAGACTAGGTATATAACAATGTGAATATACTTAACAGCTATACCCTTAACATACTTAAGATGGTACATTTTATGTTATGCACATTTTACAATTTTAAAGACTTGTACTCTGCAGGTCTTTTAAAAAAATATGTATGTTATATATATATATTTCTTATCATTTTGTTTCTCTATACATCATTCTAGAAAGTTTCTTCTCACTTTTATCTTTCAATTTCTCAGCTGCATCTAATCTGTCAAGTTTCTTTCATTTTTGTTTTAAGACAGAGTCTCACTCTGTCACCCTGGCTAGAGTGCAGTGGAATCACCACAGCTCACGGCAACCTCACACTCCTGGGCTCAAGTGATCCTCCTGCCTTAGCTTCCTGGGTAACTGGGACTATAGGAACCCACTACACCCAGCTAAGTTTTCTATTTTTTGTACAGTCAGGGTCTCACTCTTGTGTAGGCTGGTCTCAAACTCCAAAACTCAAGCTATGCTCCCACCTTGTCCTCCCAGAATGCTAAGATTATAGGATTGAGCCACCACACCTGACCCTAAACTGTCAAATTTTCTACTGAGATTTAATTTCTTTATTGAATTTTTAGTTCTAGCATTTATATTTGTTTTTAATTAAACCTGTCACTTT
Source organism: Loris lydekkerianus (assembly GCA_963574355.1). NCBI lineage: Eukaryota > Metazoa > Chordata > Mammalia > Primates > Lorisidae > Loris > Loris lydekkerianus. Next base: position 6,785 of record CAUYPK010135895.1, read on the forward strand.
TTATAATTCCCTACCAAAAATTTCTGAGTTTAGCCTCTATTAACTTAATCTAGTAATCCTATTTTATAGGCTCTGTTAATAATTCCAATATTTGTAGTTCTTAAAGTCTGTTTTTGTCAATTAAGTTCTGCTGTTCCAGGCTGGGTGTAGTGACTCATGCCTGTAAACATAGTACTCTGGGAGGCCAAGGCAGATGGATAGCCTGAGCTCAGGAATTTGAGACCAGCTTGAGCAAGATTAATACTCCGTCTCTACTAAAAATAGAAAAACTAGCTGAGCATTGTGGTGGGTATCTTAGCCCTAGATATTTGAGAGGCTGAGGCAGGAGGATCACTATAGCCCAAGAGTTTGAGGTGCTGTGAGCTATGAAACCACAGCACTCTATCCAGGGCAAAAGAGTGAGATTCTGTCTCAAAAACAAAAACAAACAAAAAAAAACCCCCCCAAATCCAAACCCCCCCCCCAAATTCTGCTGTTCCCATTTTTGGCAACTCATTTATGATAATCTTTGTGTGTTGAATATTTTGCTAGAAAAATTGCTTGTAAAAATCATTTGAGACCTGGAAATAATGTTATCATTCTCCAAAGAAGATTTTTATTACTTTTGCTAGGTACATTGGGTGGGAATAGTGGCAATCTAGGCAATTCAAATGAATCAAAGTCAGACATCAGTGTAGACAAGGATGGTTTACTTCTGATTTACTCTTATTTTCTTTGAAATCTCAACTCAAATGTAATGGTGGGAATGTTATTCATTAATGTCCTCACTTTTGACAGACCTTCAACCCTGACTATTCCCCAAAATCCTAACAGGACACCCAAAGCTCATCCCAGTATCTCAGCCACCTTTTTCAGATTGGTAATCATCCCCAGGCAAAAATGGCCTGAAAGGTTGGTTCACTTCTTTGAGTTCCTATCATCTTCTGTATAAATATTAAGAATTAACATTAATTCATTATCTTCTTAGCTTTTTGATACTTTTAATATGGTTTTTATATTTATATTCCATCTGCCTTTTTCTCATTGCCTTTTGATGGACAGACTGATCTGAATTATTCAGTCTGCCATTGTTGAAAATATAAATCATGATATAAGCTACTTAGACTTTCAGTTAGCCCAAGCTATCACCTGAATCAATATTGGTACATGAAGTCACACACAAGACTTATCAGACAGTTTAATTACTATTTATTCTTTGAATTCTCTCCCAATAAATGGAATATTTGTTGTTAATACAAGTAAAAAGATAATAAACCAAAGAATCACAACTTAAACCTGACCACAAAGAAATGCAAAGATGAAAAAAATCATGTTACTGAAAACACAGTAATGAGGAATTAATGAAATATCTTGGTACTAATAAAGCTAATCCAATTTTACAGTTTCACACCCAATTTATTTATTCATTTAAAATAATATATATATATTTTTTTGAGACAGTGTCTCACTTTGTTTCCCCTGGTAGAGTGCCCTGGTGTCACAGCTCACAGCAACCTCACACTCTTAGGCTTAAGCAATCCTCTTGCCTCAGGCTCCCAAGTAAGCTGCAACTACAGGCACACACTACAATGCCTGGCTGTTTTTAGAGACGTGGTCTCGCTCTGGCTCAGGGCTGGTCTCCAAGCAATGAGTTCAGGTAATCCATCTGCCTCAGCCTCCCAGAGTGCTGGGATTACAGCTGCCTTGCGCCTTCACACCCAATTTAAATAACTTTGTATACAAAGCACATAACTAACATTTGAAATACAAACATTATGTAAGTAACTATTACCCTCACCAATAAAATTTCTGATTAATCAAAGTTAGTAACTGATTGCAAATGTGACAAAACCAATCCAGCTTAAATTCTATGATCCTTTATTCAGTAACATTCATGCCATACCCCAAATTCTTTGTCCGTAAATTTTATCACTCCCATCTTGACAAACTCCCAACTCTGAATGGACTAAAGTACCCATTTTTTCATGCCTATACTTACTTATGCTGCAAAAGCCTACTTTGCTGAAAGAGTGATATAAAAGAGGCACATGTTGCATTCCACTTCAAATTTATGATTACCAATCACCAATGAGCTCTTGAATTACATAGCAACATATAGCATTTCTCTGAGAAATTCACTCTTCTGTTTTCCAAAAAGACCATTTCAAACCTTCAATACTTCTCTCCTTCTTTCCCTTCATTCTTAGCAGATGGCTTTCCCTTCTACTTTATAGAGAACAGAAAAAAATGCAACCATCCTACTTTTCTGTCTTGTTACAACAGAGAAGCTGTCTTTTTTCCTAACTAATACTGCCGCATGTACTTAAGATCCCACCTACCCTGCCTTCTCATAAACCTTATACTATCAACCTCGCCTTCTCAACTGCATCCTTCCCACTGACTTATAAAAATAGAAACAATAAACAAAAATCTATCTCCTTTCTCAAAATTCCCAGATCAGCTGTCATTTACACACTTCCCTACACCTTCCTCTCCCACTCACTTTTCAACCCATATTGGCTGGTGGATCTAGCACGCCACCAAAACAACTCTTCATACCTGTGAATTCCAGGTCACTAAGGCTAAAGACACGTTTCTTTCATTACTTTACTTGGCCTCTTAGCAGTATTATGCACCATGAAACACTACTTATACGTTACTTCCTTAACTTTCCTGACATCATCCTGGGTTTCCTCCCAATATTCTGCCTGCTTCTAATCATTCTCATTTGCAGGCTCAGGCTTCTTTATCCAGGCATTAGATGTTGGAATTTCTCTAGGTTCCATCCAAAGCCCTCTGCTTCTTATGCTCACCAATTCCTGCTGGCTTTAATTATCATTTATTTACAAGAAAACTCATACATTATTATTTCCAGCCTAGTCATTTCTCTGAGTCTCCATATTTATATACCTAATTGTCTTTGCCTGGTTAGCTCAGAAAGCACCTTCAAACTCAAAATGTCCAAAACAGAACTCATGGGCCTCTCTCCAACCCTGATTCCCATCTGCTGTTTCTTCCTCAGTGAACAGCACCACCAAGAAACTAAGTCATATTTGACTTGTTCCCTCTCTCTGTGATACAATCTGTCAACTCACTTCAGTTTCACCTCTTAAACACTGAATTCATCACCTCTCTTCACCTACCATCATTCTCTAAAGTGACTGTGATACCCTCCTTTTGTAGCTGACTCCACTGACTACTTCCCAATCCATTCTCCATACTGCAAGTGATACTTCCCAATCTTGAGATAAAAGAAGAATTCTAACACGGCCTACAAGGACTTGCCCTTGCATGGCCTGATACCTACTTACCTCTGGCCTTTTCTTGAACTATGCACGTTTTCCGTGACAGCCTCAGTTTCTTCCTGTTTCCCTTACTATGTTCCTGGCAGCCTTGCTGGTTTGAATGGAATGCCCCTTCCCTTCCTCTTCACCTCCCATATTCCTATGAATCCTCCAGACTCAACCAAATGCCAATTCTTTTGAAGCTTCCCTTGACTTCAATGGCTGGATCATATCAGCCTGTTACAGATATTATGGCCCTCTATACTTCTTCAAACATTTCTTCGTGTGCTTTTTTTTTTTTTTTTCCCTTTTGGTATTACTGCCTGAGCTGTAACTTACATGAAGGCAGAAACTAATTTCAAATGCTACCCTTTGCCTTGTACAGTGTGTGTGGGGCACATCTTTGGTGCTTTATAAATATTTTTTGAACAGATGATGATGATGAAGAGCTTATGTTCCTTTCATACATTCATAACATTTAATTACATGACATTTTCAAAGGTGTAAGTGATTGAGGAATCTAACCTATAGCAATACTCATGTATTGTACCAAGATATATATATACAACACTGTAATACCATCAATCTGGAAACAATCTAAATGATCATCAATAGGAGAATGGGTAAATAAATTGTTATATATGTATAGGCTGGAATAGTACACAGCAGTTAAATAAAATAACCTAGATAAGTTGTTGAATGAAAAAGACAAATTATAGAATATGAATAATATGATCTCATTTCCAATACAAAAAACTATCATACATATAATTTGTACCTCAAGTATACAAAATAAAGTCTGAAAGGAAACTGTTAAAGGCGGTTACCTCTAAGAAGAGATGAAGAATGGGGGAGTGGTGTAAAGGGTAACTTATTTTTCCTATACTTACTTACGTACTGTTTGAAGTCTTTTCTATATGAATGTGCTACTTTTATATACTTTAAGGACTGTAACTACAAAAGGGCAATGTTCAAAATTTACCTTTGTAAGCTGAGTGGGGTCAAACCGAAGCACCTTCTGGCTACAGCAGGGGTAAACCCCAGTGCCAACAGCACTCGATGAACCTGCCGCAGCAGGATAAATGACTGTTTCTGGGTGGAACTGACAATGTGAAAATTCAATACAGAGAAATGCCTAAACAAAAAAAAAATATATAAAATCAATTATTATTCCCACAATGAAACTTCATCTTAAAAATACCTGAGAACACATACTGTACATTCCATCTATATGAAATGTACAGATCAGGCCAATCTATAGAGACATAAAGTAGATTAGTGGTTGCCAACGGTTGGAGGTTAATGGGAGGGAGCAGCAAATGGGCATAGGGACCTTTTTGTACTTATACTTTTTATCAGTATTATACACCACAGATCACTCTCTCTTTATTCACTACTTCCTTAACTTTCCTGACAACATTGGTCTTCCTCCCATTGTTACATGAGGGAAATGTACTAAAACTGGATGGTGGTGATGGCTGCACAACTCAGTAAATATACTAAAAAAATCAGTAAATCATACTTAAAATGAATAAATGAGTGAATTTTATGGTATATAATTCTACCTCAATAAAGCTAATTATACAGCAAAAACCAAAAATCACTTTACTCAAAATTCAAATTAATTAAACTGACTTGGAGTACATTCAAATCAATCACCTCAAAAGTTTTCCAAAGAAAAATAAAATTTTGCATCATCTGGTTATTTATTTTTAAAATAGACAGGATCTTCCTCTGTTGCCTAAGCTGAAGTGGTATGATCATAGCTCACTGTGGCATCAAACTCCTAGGCTATAGGGATCCTCCCAACTCAGTCTCCGGAGTAGTAGGACTATAGGCCACCACGCCTAGCTAATTTTTATTAATAATTTTTTTTATAGAGATAGTGTCTGGTTTTGTTGTCTGGGCTGGTCTTGAATTCCTGGCCTCAAGCAATCCTCTAACTTAGGCCTTTCAAAGTATTGGACTTACAAGCTTGAGTTAAATATTTACCTTAAAAAATATATATAACCTTTGATCTATTTTTTTTTTTTTTTTTTTTTTGAGACAGTCTCAAGCTGTCACCCTGGGTAGAGTGCCGTGGCATCATCATAGCTCAAAGAAACCTCAAACTCTTGAGCTCAAGTAATCTTCTTGCCTAAGTATTTCTATTTTTGGTAGAGATGGTATCTCGCTCTTGTTCAGGCTGGTCTTGAATTCCTGACTTCAAGCAATCTCAGCCTCCCAAAATGTTAGGATTATACATGAGGTGAGCCACCATGCCCAGCTCTAAATAATGGCTTTTAATTAAAAATTTTGATTCTGATAAAAGCTGTAATATATACATTCTAATGACACAATATTTTATAAACAAACTGTTTTATGAGTTTATGAATTCTCCATAATAAATATTAAATATTATCTACCAATATTCAATGTGCTAGAAAGAAGAATAAAATCCCTCAAAATTCCTATTAAAACAAGTCAGATTTTAGAAGCTTGATATCTCTGATTATAAATGAAGCTCCAGTTGTGATGAGGACCACTATATACCAATTAGACTAGTAACAAAAAACCCAAACATGACAATATCAACTGCTAGTGAGATGTGGAATAACTACCATATAGATGTGAACTAACTATATATGTCTTATATAATACATGGCTGGTAGAAACACAAAATAGTTCAGAGACCTTGGAAAACTATCAGGCATGGTAAATGTTAAAATTCACCATACAATCCTGTAATCCTACTCCTAGGTAATTAACTAAGGGAAGTAAAACCCCAAATTCACATGAAAATCTGTATGGAAATGTTCACAGCAGCTTTATTCACAACAGCCCAAACTAGAAACACTACAAATGTCCTTCGACTAGTGAATGGCTAAACATACTGTGATATATTTGTACAAAAGACTGCTACTTAGCAATAAAAAAGAACAAATGATTCATGAAACAACATGTATAATTTCACTACCATTTTGCTAAGTGAGAGAAGCTGGACTCAGGATGCTAAATACCATATGATTCTATTTATATGACACTCTGGAACAGGCAAACCAACAGAGGTAGAAAACAGATCAGTGGTTGCCAGAGGCTAAGGCAAAAGAAAAAATTGATTATAAAGGGGCACAAAGAAATTTTTTTAGAGTAATAGAAGTGTTCTATGCTTTGATTGTAAAGGTACTTACACAACTGTATGCGTGTGTCAAACCTCACAAAAAGGAAGTACTGTATTTCAATTATACTTCAATTACACCCCGATATTTAAAAAATTACAGGGACACAGTGAATCCATTGGGTGGGACCTTATACAGTTTTAAATCCCACTGTGATAATTTTGATAAGCTCTTTTCCTTCTTTCTACTAAAAATCATTACCCAAGTGACAGAAAATTACTGAGAAGAGGAAGCCTTCAGGAATTCATAAGAAATTGTAAGTATGCACAGAAAACCCTAGATTTACCTATAAGATTAATTTGTAACTAGAATTAATTAGTCCCCTTCCCTGTGACTTATAAAGACCTATTCCATAAAAGGGTTTATTATAGGTTCCTTCAAATAGAAAGCTTTCTTATACTTTTATTACAGACTTCATTTATAAAAGGAGAGCAAAATCTTTTAAAGAACAGAATTATTATTGCAACAGGGCACATATCAACAGCATCACAATTGCAAAAATGTTTCTGAATTTCTATGGAAATGTATGGGCCAACAAAGATAATTTGGCTAAAAATAATTGAAGACAATAAGGATTCCATATTTTTTTCCATTGAAAAAATCAACTTGATTACTTAAAACCTGTTGCTTTTCTAAAAATTCAACATGGAATTGATTATTTCAGGAATGAAAATAGAAAAGAGAAAGAAGAAAGGTGGTAAAAGAAATGAAGCCAGATGCAAGCAATATTTCACAGCACCATTAGTTTTGCCACTACTTTTTTTCTTTTCTTTTGTTTGGAGACAGAGTCTCACTCTGTTGCCCAGACTAGAGTGCTGTCCAGGGCATCCAGGGTACAGCAACCTCAAACTCTTGGGCTTATGCAATCCTCTTTCCTCAGCCTCCCAAGTGGCTGGGACTACAGGCATGGGTGCACCACCACACCTGGCTAGTTTTTCTATTTTTACTAGAAATGGGGTCTCACTTTTGCTCAGGCTGATCTCTGGACTGCTGAGCTCAAGCAATCCACCTGCCGTGGCCTCCCAGAGTGCTAGGATTACAGGATTGAACCAGCGTACCCAACTATTTCTTTCTTTCTTTTTTTTTTTTTTAAGAGAGGTTGGTTATTATCCAAACACATCCAAATACACTAATTAAATAGCAGATATCAAAACAACCCTATTCCCAATGTTTGCAGAGCAGGGTATTGTAAAAAAAACAAAAACCACAACTCACCTGATAGCACCTTGAACAAGTCAGCCAGTTGATCGTTCCCCACAAACGCCAATATACATCTCTCCAAGATTTTAATTCTTCAAAAAGACTATTCAAATACTCATGAACATCCCAAGTCTTATCTCTGGGGAAAGAGCCTCAATTTTATAAGTAAACAAAACTAAAAAAAATGTTTTAAACAGATGCTTTTACATTTGTGGCTTATTTCTAAGAATGTTCCCCAACTGATGGATATGATGTGTACTACACTGAAAGACAGACAAAATTTCATTTGGGTGTTTGTCTATTCTGTAGATAAAAGGGTTTTGCTCTGTTGCTTGGGCTAGAGTATAGTGATGTAATCATAACTCAATGCAACATCAAAGTCCTGGGTTTGAGCAATCCTCCCACTTCAGCCTCCCAAGCAGCTAGGACTACAAGTATGTGCCAAAACACTCAGCTAATTGTTCTATTTTTTTGTAGGCTCTTGCTGTGTTACTCAGGCTGGTCTTGAACTTCTGGGCTCAAGCAATCCTCCTGCCTCAGCCTCTCAAAGTGCTAGGATTATAGGTGTGAGCCAATGTACCCAATCTTTAAAGAGAAGTTTTAAAATGTATATCACCTGCTGACTTGTAGAAAAATACTTTTAATAGAACAACAAAAATGATGTTGAAGTTAATATCAATTACTTTTCCACATACTATTAATAGTTATTGCTGCCAGAATGGAAGTAATTTTCAAAAGGTGAATCAAGTCTCAAGACAAAAATGAGCATAAAATTCTAGGTGTTTACATTAACTAATGAAGATTCCCTGATTATTGTACTAAGAGAAGAATGAAACATTTTATTTATTTTTTGAGACACAGTCTCACTTTGTCACTCTAGGTAGAGTGCTATGATGTCACAGCTCACAACAACCTCAAACTCTTGGGCTCAAGTGACTCTCTTCCCTCAGCCTCCCAAGTAGCTGGGACTACAGGTGCCTGCCACAGCACCTGACTATTTTTAGAGATGGGGTCTTGTTCTTGCTTAACCTGGTCTTGAACCTGTGAGTTCAGGTAATTCATCCACCTCGGCCTCCCAGAGTGCTAAGATTACAGGTGTAAGCCTCTGTGCCTGGCCAACTTTTACATTATTATTCTTAAAGGCTACACATTAAGAACTGATTAGATGTGTTTTATACAAATACACTACAGATATGGGTATATTTTAGTTTATCATTTGTTTCACCCTTTTTTTGGCTATTTAGACAATACAGCAGTAAATGTTCTTGTTAAATGCTTTCACAAATTCAACATTACTCGATAAATTCCTAGCAGTAGAATGTGGTTTCTGTCTTCCTGAAACATTATACCAATTTTAATACCCTCCTCCAACTCAGAATGAGAACTTGCTTTGAACATAAAAAGAAATATGTGTTAAGTAATAATGGAATATATATTAATGGAATACTGACAAAGAATGAAAACCAAATAGATCACAGAAAATAAAATATTAAAAGACAATTTTCTTTTTTTTTTTTTTTTGAGACAGAGTCTTACTATGTCACCCTTGGTAGAGTGCCAGGGCATCACAGCTCACAGCAACCTCCAACTCCTGGGTATAAGCAATACTCTTGCCTCAGCCTCCCAAGTACCTGGGGCTACAGGCACCCGCCACAATGCCCGGCTATTTTTTTGTTGTTGCAGCTGTCATTGCTATGGTTAGCTTGCCCAGGCTGTGTTCAAACCTGCCAGCTTTGGTGCATATGACTGGTACCCTACCCACTTTAGCTATGGGCGCCACCCAAGACAATTTTCTTAACTCACCTAAATTCACCTGAAAGAAAATTTGGTTCTCTTGCAAAATTAATTATAACATTTACATAGATAATTAAAATCTTTCAGTAAGAAGAAATCATTTTAATGGCATTGACAAGAGTATCTTTCAGGATTAATATACAATAAATTTTATCACTTTAAAGTTTAAAAAATTGTAAAATTTACCCAATAAATAAAATATAACTTCTATAACTTTGTTTTGAAAGTAGTATCTTTCTAAATCAAAATTGGATTACATGCAGAAAAGATGTTATCCTGTCCTGTATAAAAGTAGTTATGCTTTTATAAACACGCTAGAAAGTAACATTTATTTCATAATTATTTTTACTAGCTCTTGTATTAGATAGAAGTTCACATTTAAAAAACTATATTTTATTTTCACTTCACCTTATGTGAATATAGATAATATTTCCATGTTGATCCACATTGATTTTTCCAGGAATACAAGGAATTCTTCTTTCTGTTTCTTTTGTTAGAAGTTTCTTACACAAACAGCATCTATAACACAAAGAAGACATAAAATCCAAGAAGAAAATTTTAAATGTAGTAAATTAAACAATATAGATACATTATAAAGCATAGGGAAGGAAAAGCATGTTACTGTACCTGTACAATGTTGCTGCGTTACTCCGAGAATCTGGATTCAAGTACTCAGGATCAAACAGTCTCTCAATCTTCTTACAAAAAAGTTTACTATTAACAACAAATGACCAAAATATTAATTTTTTAAGTCTACTTTACTAAAATTATAGTAATAAAAATAAACAGACCTCTCTGTGCATGTGTAAAATAAGATTAGTAAAACCTTAGAGGGGCTTTCTTTGGAAGTTTATAATACTTTTTTTTCTGAGACAGGGTCTCTTGTCACCCCAGCTAGAGTGCAGTGGCATTATCACAGTTCACTGCAACCTCAAATTCCTGGGCTCAAGTGATTCTCGGGCCTCAGCCTCCAGAGTAGCTGGACTACAGGTGTGCACCACCATGCCTCGCTCATTTTTCTATTTTCTTTTTTTTTTTTTTTTGGCCAGGGCTGGGTTTGAACCTGCCATCTCCAGCATATGGGACCGGCGCCCTATGCATTTGAGCCACGGGAGCCACCCCCATTTTTCTATTTTCTGTAGTGAAAGGATCTTGTTCTTACTCAGGCTGGTGAGGTATCACACACAGTCTTATAAAACATTTTTGATGTTCTAAGTAAATAAACCTACAAATGAAAACTACTTGATAAAGAATCTATTTTCAGCTTATGCCTGTACTGCTAGCAATCTGAGAGGCTGAGGTGGGTGGATCCCTTGAGCTCAGGAGTTCCAGACCAGCCTGAGCAAGAGTGAGACCCATTTCTCCTAAAAATGGAAAAAAAAACCTAGCTGGGCATCATGGCACCTGTAAGTCCCAGCTAGTTGGAAGGCTGAAGCAAGAGGATAGCTTGAGCCCAAGAGTTTGATGTTGCTGTGAGCTATGATGATACCACAACACTCTAGCGTGGGGCAAGAGAGTGAGACTCTGTCTCAAAAAAAAAAAAAAAAAAAAAAATCTATTTTCACAAGAAATACAAGATTGATGACTATCTACCTTTCTTTAAATCCTTTGTTAGTGTAATAGTCAAGATTAAAGATTTTGAGAATTTCATAATTCAGGACTACCAATAACTAGGTATATGATCTTTGGCAGTTTAACCTGTCTGAACCTTGTTTTCTCATCTTTAAAACGTGGCTGAAGCCAGGTACAGTGGCTCATGCCTGTAATCCTAGCACTCTGGGAAGCTAAGGCAGGAGAGTCCCTTGAGCTCAAGAGTTTGAGTCCAGCCTGAGCAAGAAGGAGACCCTGTCTCTATTAAAAGTAGAAAAAATTAGCTGAGCATTATGATAGATGCCTACAGTCCCAGCTACTTGGGAAGCTAGGTAGGACTGCCTTGACCCAGGAGCTTGAGGTTGCTGTGAGCTAGGCTGAGGCCTTGGCACTCCAGCCTGGGTAAAAGAATAATGACTCAAAAAAAATATGTGGTTGATAATTTCAACCTTCTATAGTTTTACGAGAATTAAATTATTTTTAAAAATTTTATTTTATTTACTCATCTTTTGAGACAGAATCTCACTCTGTCACCCAGGTTAGAATGCAGTGACACAATCACAGATCATTGCAGCTTCAAACTCCTGGACTCAACAGATCCTCACACTTCAGCCTGCCAAGTAGCTAGAATTCAGGCACACATGAACACATAGCTAATTTTTTTAAAAAATATTTTTGATATGATAGGGTTTCACTATATTGCCCAGACTGGTCTTGAACTCCTGTCCTCAAGTGATCCTCCCTCCTCAGACTCCCAAAGTGCTGGAATTATAATTTCAGGCATGAGTCACCATGTTCAGCCCATAAATGATGTTTATAAAAAGTGCCAAATATAGGGCAGCGCCTGTGGCTCAAAGGAGTAGGGCGCCAGTCCCATATGCCGGAGATGGTGGGTTCAAACCCAGCCCCAGCCAAAAACCACCAAAAAAAAAAAAGTGTCAGATATAATATTAAGCATTCAATAAATATTAACTACTTTATTATTATATATAATAAGATTGAACTTAAAGTCTTCTAAGGGTGTCTTTAATTCCAGATATACGTCCTGCCTGTCTCCATTTTTCCTTGTGTAAAGTCTGCTGTTATTAAGGACCAAATTTAGACTTAGAATTCCATTCCTGTTTTTAGTTATTTAACTCTTAGATAATTCCTCTGTTTCATTTTCCTTAAGAACTAAATTCTTACATAATTCAAAGCATTATCAGTTTCTTCTTCTCCAATGGGTCATCCTAATCAGCATTTAAACAAATCAAGTATCCCTCTTCTTTAAAAAAAAATCCTCTCTACAGCTTACCTATCACTGATAGCTACTGCTAACTTTCTTAGCACTCCTTCAGAGTGAAACATCTGGACAAATTTTCTAAATACAGTTGGTCACATTTCTGTCCCCATCTACTATAGCAGGATGGTAGCATTCCACATATTTGGTCATTTAATCATTTCCTCCTTTTGAAAGCTTATTTTTTGCCTTTTCTTTTACTTCTCTAGCTTCTCATTTTCAGGCCCCTTAATGTCTACTTCTCTGCTGAACCTCTAAATATTGGGTAGCCTTCTTAATGCTATTTTGCTAACAATTAAAAAATAAAATAAGAATAGCATTTATAATAGCCTCAAAAATTTAAATACCTAGCAATAAATTTAATTTAAAAAGGAAAAATATCTCTACACCAAAAACTATAAGGCATTGCTGAAATAAATTAAGACAGACTCAAATAAATAGAGGTTATACCATGTTCATGGACAGAAAGACCCAATATTATTAAGATGTTTAATCTTCTTAAATTGATCTATAGGTTCCATATTACTCCCAAATGCCAACAGGTGTGTGTGAGAAAGAGAAAATGGACAAAAAAATTTATATGGAGGCTTGGCACCTGTAACACAGTGGTTATGGAGCTGGCCATATGCACTGAGACTGGCGGGTTCCAACCCAGCCTGGACCTGCCAAACAACAATGACAACCACAACAAAATAATAGCCAGACGTGTGGCAGGCACCTATAGTCACAGCTACTTGGGAGGCTGAGGCAAGAGAATCACTTAAACCCAAGAGTTGGAGGTTGCTGTGAGCTGTGATGCCACAGCACTCTATTGAAGGTGACATAGTGAGACTCTATCTCAAAATAAATAAATAAATAAATAAATAAATAAAAATAAGTAATTTAAAAAAATTATATGGAAATGCAAAGAATCTAAAATAGCTAGGACAGTAATCCTGAAGAAAGGCAAAACTTAAAAATTTAGATTACTAGGTATCAAAAATTATTATAAGGCTATTGTAACTAAGGCAATGTGCTACTTTTGAAATAAGGATAGACAAATCAATAAAACAAAATAGATAATTCAGAAACAGATTTCATATTAGTATTCTGATTTATGGTAAAGGTGCCACTGTAATTCAGTGGGAAAAGGATGGTCTTTTTCAATATATGGTGCTGTGCTCACTGGATAGCTATTTGAAAAAACAAATGAACCTTAACCCTTACCTCATACCACAAAAAAGTTAATTCAAGATGAGTAAGAGAAAAAACACAGGAGAATATCTTTGCAACATTTAGGTAGCCAAATATTTCTTGAACAGGACACCTATACACACTAATTAGAATCTTTTGCTAGGAAATTTCATCTAGTTCCCTAGGTTCAAACCTCTTCTAACTCTCAAATTTCTGTTTAAAGCCCTGACCTTAGACCTAAACTTCAAACTAACATATTTGACTATCTATAGGCCATTCTACTTGGATGTCTAAATCTCAACAAGACTCAAATCCATCTCTTGATTTCTCTAACCCTAATCTTTTCTCTCCCAATCTTTCCTTTCTCCATTAATGGTATTAGTATCCACTTACTAATACCAGTTTTAGTTGTTCAAGCTAAAAACCTAACAATTATCCCAGAATCCTCTCTTTCTTCCTACATTATCCTATTCACAAATCTATCAAATTTTTCTTATAACATACCCTGCATCCATTTATTTCTTTCCAGCTTTACTGCTTCTACCCTAGACCAACCTTTTTCTTTTTTTTTTGAGACAGAGTCACTATGTCATGTCATCCTTGGTAGAGTGCTGTAGCATCACAGCTCACAGCAACCTCAAACTCTTGGGCTGAAGCGATTCTCCTGCCTCAGCCTCCCAAGTAGCGGGGACTACAGGTGCCTGCCATAACGCCCAGCTATTTTTTGTTGTTGTTGTTGTTGTTGTTGTTGTTGCTGCAGTTGTCATTGTTGTTTAGTAGGCCTAGGCTGGGTTTGAACCCACCAGCCTTGGTGCATGTGGACGGTGCCATAACCACTGTGCTATGGGTGCCAAGCCAACCCTTTTATTTCTGAACAGACTACTATACTAACTTCCTAACAGGTCTCCTTCTTTCTTGCATCCCTAAAGTTTATTCATTTATTTTTTCAAGAATAACCTCTTGAAAACAAATCAGGTTGTGTCACTACCTTGCTTCCATTTACACCTAGAATAAAGTATATCCTCCTAGCTATGACCTAAACAGCCATTAAATGATATAACTACTGTGGCCTCGCATACTAGTCTTCCCCTTCATGCTAAGGCCTTTCTTTCTTTCTTTTTTTTTTTTTTTTTCATTTTCTAGAGATGGGTGTCTCACTAGATTGCCCAGACTATAGTGCAATGTCTATTCACAGATGCAGTCATTGCACACTATGCCCTGAAACTCCTGGTCTCAAGCAATCCTCCCACCTTGGTTTCCTGAGTGGTGAATTGTAATTCACTATCATTATATGCTCATATGTTCATTATACAAAATGACCAATTACTAATTTTTATCCTGAACCATTAGCTTTGGATAAATTTTGCTTCACTTACAATAAAATAGAAATATATTTCTAAATATATTCTAAAAATAAAATATTTCACCAATATAAAATAGAAATATATTTAAAAAAAAATTAAGTTTAAAATTAAATTTTAAAAATTACCTTCTAAACTTATCTCTTTTGTCCTTTAGATCATCAATTTCATTGTGTGTGAACAGATCAGCTATACGTGTAAGAAGATTTGCATTAATACAGTTCATGTTGCAAGGGGTAGCTACTATGGCATTCATATTTTTGTGGCAATACTGAATACATTGTTCAACCTAAAAAAACACAGAATAGAAAACAAATGTTGTCACAGCAATAACTTTCAAAGATAAAATTCATTAAAAGCCTAATCCATGTATTGCTAGGCACTGACTGGGTTTTGCCTATTTGAGTGAATCTATACTATTTCAAAGTGGTCCTGCAGGACAAATTTGTAAACACATATGTACATACTGAAAAATATTTTCAACCTTCTTTGGAAAATTTTTAACAATCATGTATCTTTTATGGTTGTGGCAGGTAAAAATCTTAGTCTATAAAGTCAAGTGTACAAGATATATAATTTCCTATAATTGAATTTAGTTATAATTTTAAGTCTCCTTTTCTCTGGGTGGCAAAAACAAAATTTCAGTTAATTCAGGGGTTTCTCACTTGTGTTGGGTTTGCTCTTTTCCTTCCCCTCTATCCGACCTGAGGTGTATTCATCTTTTTTTTTTTTTTGGGAGACAGAGTTTCACACTTTGTCACCCTGGGTAGAAGTGACATGCTGTCACAGTTCACAGCAATCTCAAACTCTTGGGTTCAAGTGATCCTCTTGCCTCAGCCACCTGAGTAGCTGGCACTACAGGCGCCTACCACAATGCCTATATCTTTTTAGAGATGGGGTCTTGCTCTTGCTCAGGCTAGTCTTGAATTCTGGAGCAATCCACCTGCCTTGGCCTCCCAGAGTGCTAGGATTATAGGTATGATCCACCACACCTCGTCCTCTAAATTTTTAAAAATTCAATTTTTTTTTTTTTTTTTTGAGACAGAGTCTCACTCTGTTGCTCTAGGATAGAGTACTGTGGTGTCAGCTTGGCTCGCAGCAACCTGAAAATCCTGTAAAGCAATCCTTCTGCCTCAGCCCCCAGAACTAAGACTAGGCTCCTGTCACAACACCTATCTAAGTTTTCTATTTTTTGTAGAGACAGGGTCTCCCTTTTGCTCAGGCTGGTCTTGAACTCCTAAGCTGAAGCAATCCACTCGCTTTGGCCTCTGAGAGTCCTAGGATTACAGATGTGAGCCACCTCACTTGGCCTATTTCAATTAATTTTAATTTAATTTGGCCATAGGGCAAAATCCCTTTGGAAAAAAGCTAATTTTGTTTAGTTTCATCTCATACAACAGTGAGCTCCATGTTCGGGATTAATTGCTTGCTTTATAGGCATAAATTATATGTAGTAATCTTAACTCTTTCCCCACTCAACAAAGTACTTCCAAACAAGCAGAAATTTATTCTGTTGAAATCACATTCTAGAATTAGCAATTAATTTAGGAAGACATATTAAAATTTTCTAGACATTTGAAGGGAAAAAAGTGTAAGTGAATAGAAAGCTTTAATTTCTTTTGATTAATACTTACTAATGAATCCATTTTCAAGAACTCTGAAGAAATAAGAATTGAAATGACGTTTCCTGGCTCTAAAAAAAATAAAAACAAAGAAATTAGATTGTCTTTCTGATGTGCACCTCAATATCCATATCCTCAGAACAGGTTCCTTCTCACCTTAAAAGAGGATGTTACTTTCATAAGAAAAATTTAGCACAACCTTACTCTATAATATGGGTTAGATACGCAAAGGAAAGAAAATTTAATTTTAAAACTTAGAGTATAGAGAAAATGCACAATAAATCTGCCTTGCAGTTAGAGTCATATCAAGTAAAAAGTCTCCCAGTAAAAATAGAACATATGCAAACTTCTCTTTAACTAAACCAGGGAAAAAGGTAATCAAAATTGAGAATATAATATAAAAGTCACAGTGAGAAAATTTTAAAAATGATTAATGAGAATACTTGTTATTAGTGAAGTTATTTCACAAGGAGTTCAATGCTTGTTATAAACAAATATTTTATTTAAAAAGATTCAAAAGGGTAATAAAAAAATTTACTACTGCAGAAGTACTACAGTTACTTCCTAAAGACATACTGACACTACAGTTTTAGTAAAGCTGTCATCTCCCATGAGGTATAAACATATATATTTATTTTATGAGGTATATTTTAACAAAATTGTTATTTTGTGCCATTACAGTGCTAAGATAATTCTTCTAAATAAAAGGCTAAGCAGATAAGGGTTAGACTAAGTAACCCTAATCTTTCCCTAAATTAACAAATCTAAATTAAAGGCTCTCAAGTAGAAATGATGAAAGAAAAAGTTCCTCAGGAAATGGTAATATGCCAAATTCCAGTTAAGAACCAGTGGCTGGATTATTAGAGGTTTAATTAAATATTTTGGTAGTTTCCTGGTTAGAATAAAGATTGCTTTTGTAAATGTCTACATTTGTAGCCAAAGATTTAAGGGTAAAGATAACAAAGACTAGTTTTGCACCATTTCTTTTACCTTTACTACACACATAAATATGATAGATCAAACAATATTTTTTTCTTTATATATATTTTGATATTTCACATGCACATTTCATAGCTGGGTCGTCTGAAATCTCTGGACTCTAAATAGCTTGAAAATTTTGGTTTAGCAATCTTGTGATTTTATTTAAGGAATACTAAAAACCTTTCCTATTAATTTGGTCATTAGAACATACTAAGTTATAAACTTCTTCACAAAAGGTTTATACCATCAATATAGATTTATTTACTAATAAGAGTTCAGAAATGTTTTGATTCTGCTATAAATAGTTTTAGCGCACAGAGACTTTATTAAACCTCAAGTGTGATTTCTTATACAAACTTATGCCATTGAAAGACTATTTGGTAATCTAGATTAATATTCTACTAGTAATACTAATAATGTTACTATTCAGAACACTGGTTCTTAAACTTTCAATTATAGGACCTCTTTATAATCTTAAAACCTGAGAATCATAAAGAGCTTTTGTTTATGTGGGCTCTATCAATACTTATCACATTAAAAATTAAAATAGAGAAATTAAAAGCATATTAATTCATTTAAAAAGAATAAGAGACTTATTGCATCTTAACATAATTCTATTAAAAATAACTATATATTTGGCTGTGCAAAGTGGCTTACACCTATAATCCTAGCACTCTGGGAGGCCATGGCAGGAAGATCCCTTGAACTCAGGAGTATGATATCAGCCTGAGTCATGGCAAGTTCCCATCTCTACTAAAAATAGAAAAAAATCAGCTGGGCATTGTGGTGGGTGCCTGTAGTCCCAGCTACTCGGGAGGCAAGAAGATAACTTGAACCCTGGAGTTTGAGGCTGCTGAGAGCTAGGGTGACACCACAGCACTCTATCCTGGGGCAACAAAGTGAGACTCTGTCTCAAAAACAATCCCCTCCCCACCAAAAAACTCCCCTATATTTTCCAAAATGAAAAAAGAATTAGTAAGAAGAGTAGTACTGTTCGACACTTATTGCAAATCTCTTAAATGCCTGGTTTAGTAGAAGACAACTGGATTCTATCCAATTTGTGGGTAGCTTTCTTTCATGTTACACTAAATTTGACAAATGGTAGTTTCTTTTATTTTTTATTTTTTTGAAACAGTGTCTTACCCACTCTGGGCTAGAGTGCTGTGATCACAGCTCACTGACCTCAAAATCCTGGGCCCAAGCAATCCTTAGTTCAGCCTCCCAAAGCACTGGGATAACAGGCCTGAGATGCTGCATGATGCAGCCAAATGGAAGTCTTACTTAAAGTTTAGCTGTAATGGAATCTGCAATCTTATCACTTAACTTTTCCTACTCCCTTAATGTCAAAATCCTCTGATTAAGCTTGTACTTTGAATGGATCTTTAACCCATGCATGATTTTTAACAATGTAATGCGTTGGTCATCTGGAAAATACTACGGCTCACCAAATTACGTTTATCTTCCAAATGCTGAAACATTTTATTTCCTTGTACAATATATTAAAAGATTGACATTCGTCAATATGATCACCAATCTCTCTCTCTTTTTTTTTTTTTGCAGTTTTGGCCAGGGCTGGGTTTGAATCCGCCACCTCTGGCATATGGGGCCGGCACTCTACCCCTCTGAGGCACAGGCACCGCCCTATGATCACCAATCTCATCAGAAAAGTATTTTAAGTATTGAGATGGTGTGAAGCCCATGAAAGCAGGTATGTTTTCTGAAACTGCAATTCTCACTTGAAAGCTTGAATTTTATCACTGACAACAAATACTGTATTTCCTTAACTCATTTTCAAGAAAATGTCTGCCAAGTAGCTAAGTCTAAATAACCATAACTTCTCTGTCAGTCATTCTCTCAAGTACAAATAGGTTTATATTTCTGTATTTAAGAAAAAAGCAGGTGGTGCCCGAAGCTCAGTGGGTAGGGCACCAGCCACATACACTGAGGCTGATGGGTTCAAACCCATCCAGGCCAGTTAAAACAACGATGACAACTGCAACAGAAAAATACCCGGGTTTTGTGGCAGGCGCCTGTAGTCCCAGCTAATAGGGAGGTTGAGGCAAGAGAATTGCTTAAGCCCTAGAGTTTGAGGTTGCTGTGAGTTGTGATGCCACAACACTTTACCAAGGGCAACATAGTGAGACTTTGTCTTAAAAAAATAAATAAAATAAAAAATTTAAAAAGCAGCTAGTGTTGCTTAACGGCGCAATTATACAACTGCTTTTACTCAAGAAAACCATTATATGTTGGTGTGTAGAAATGTACTTTTTATTTCATCAGTATTAAATAGATGAATATATTGAAGGGTCCAGATTTAGTAAGATTAGTAATTTTTATTGTTTCACCAAGGACTTTTTTTTTTTAGAGACAGAGTCTCACTTTGTCACTCTCAGTAGAATGCTGTGGCATCATTGCTCACAGTAACCTCCAGCTCTTGGGCTTAGGTGATTATATTGCCTCAGCCTCCTGAGTAGCTAGTACTACAGGCTATTTTTTTGCTGCAGTTTGGCTGGGGCTGGGTTCAAACCCGTCATCCTCGGTATATGGGGCTGGCGCCCTACTCACTGAGCCATAGGCACCGCTGACTCCCAAGGACATTCTTAAGTGAAACTGGATTCTTTTCTTCTCTTTTCTTTAACAATGTAACTATGTACTACTAGTACAATGTGGTATCCTTGCCTTGATGTGGGCTAAAACTCTAACACAGTGGTTCTAAACCTTCCTAATGCTGTGGCCCTTTAATACAGTTCCTGTAGGTCAGGACCCACAGGTTGAGAATGGCTGCAACAAGTTCATTCACCATTGTTTTCGTATCATCTGAGCAAATTTTTTTTTTTTTTGAGAGAGAGTCTTATTATGTCGCCCTTGGTAGAGTGCTATGGTGTCATAGCTCACAGCAACCTCAAACTCTTGGGCTTAAGCTATTCTCTTGCCTCAGCCTCCCAAGTAGCTAGGACTACAGGTATCCACCACAATGCCTGGCTATTTTTTTGTTGCAGTTGTCATTGTTGTTTAGCTGGCCCAGGTCTGGTTCGAACCTGCCAGCCTCTGTGTATGTGGCCAGCACCATAACCATTGTGCTATGGGTGCCCAGCCCATCTGAACAAAAGTTAATACAGTGCAAAAGACAAATAATATCTTTGTATTATTAATATAATAATATCTTTGTATTGTAAATTGTTTTGACCTTTTGGAGCCTCTCCAGAACCCTGGTGGCTCATAGACCATATATTAAGAACTGCTAATCTAGAGATCTGTTTGCTGTAAATATATTATAGTTTGAGTTATCAGTTTCCTAAAAAGGTGTTATTAATAAAAGCATAAGTACTAACATCTAAACCACTTTCCACATTTTACTTTTGGCCTGAAGAAACTACCAAGTGACACACAAATTTCACCACAAAATAAGTAATACATTATTTTTTACCTAAAGTGGGTATCTCACAATCTTTATTCTCCTTAGTGTTCCTTTTAACATATTTTATCAACCAGTTGAAAATGTGAACGTCACAATGAACTGAAATGTCCACCTCTTCCCAGCGCTGGGCATCCATAGATAAATATTCAGCAAAGTACTTCATTTCTGATATCAAAAGATCTCGTGGGCAAATAAAATCTTCTTTCAAGTTTTTTGCTTCATCACATACATGGATCACCATGTTTGGCCTTCATAAAAAATGTTACACAAAAATGAAATTATTAGAGTTTTAGGAAGGAGCCAAGAATATGACACTTAGTGGAGGTAAGAGAACAAGATGTTTTTGAAGATTTTGACCCCAAATCAGTTTTACGGGGTTCTGACATTCAGAGTTTCTCAAGTGTTTTGCTAACATGATCATATCTTAGGTAGGTAATGACTACTTTTGGTAAGCTACTGACTTAATAAAACCAAAATACTGTTCCTAAAGGACTAATAATTTACATGGTTTAAGATTCATTTTTCAAGTTATACATTAAATGTAAGTTTATAAAAATAATCCAAATTCACAAAGGTAAATTAAGTAAGACATTCCTGTGAACAGCACAAAATAGTGCTTTTACATGGTTATGGGTATGAGAGGGAAATAATAATTAAATACTAAAATTTTAATATTTAAAAAAAAGAAAACCAGCTAAAATTACTCATTAAAGAATGAAATGAAAACAATAACATGGCTTATTCATTTTTAACATCGAGAAAGTATGCTTTTTGGCATTTAACAAATAAATTAAAAATTATAGTTAAACAAATTACATCTTTTACATTATTTGTAAAAAATAATTTGTTTAAATAAGTGGTTCACAATCTTCCTAATGCCTCCTAATACTGTGACCCTTTAACACAGTTCCTCATTGTGGTGACCCCAACCATAAAATTATTTTCGTTGCTACTTCATAACTGCAATTTTGCTACTGTTATGAATTGTAAATATCTGATATGCAGGATGTTTTTTCATTGTTACAAAGGGGTTGCAACCCACAGGTTGAGAATCGCTGGTTTAAATTATTAAACAAATTAATAAATGTAGTTAAAAGGTTTCTTAAGACTATGATGTACTTACTTACATATTTTAAAAATAATTTAAGAGTAAGTTTAGATGATACATTGGAAGTTTTGTTTAAAAAATTGTATTCTCCTTGAATTCACTTTCTTTGGAAATTATATCACCTCAAAAAAAAACATCAGTATGATCCATATCTGCCTTCATGTTACTACAAAAGGAAGAATATAAATAGGAAGAGACACACTATCCTATAATATGAATTTATTTTATTTAATTTGCAAATTTCTAATACAAAAAAATTACATTTACTAAAATTTGGACTATTAGCAAAAGGATTATAATCAATATTCTATCAAAGTCAAAAGAATTTAAATAACTTTCCATAAATTATTCTTACAAAGAAATTATGGTCAAATATAAACAAATAATTATTGATATATTGAAATGTCAAATTTCTGTGGCATTTTGGACTACAATATGAAATATTAGATAATTTCAGAAAAAAAATGATTTGGCATATTTTTGTGTCACACAAACCTATCAGTTAAAAATCTCTGTGAATAAAAATCACTCAACTACATGCTTTAAAAGGGTGAATTTTTTATTGTGTAAAATACATGTAACATAAAATTTACCATTTTAATCACTTTTAAGCTTATTCAGTAGCAAAAGTACATTCAACATTATCCATCTCCAGTACTTTTCAAAATGAATTTTATGATATATAAATTATATATTAATCAAGCTGTTATATAAAAATCTATCAAAAGAAAAAGTCACAAAGGAACTTTAAAGAATGATGAATATATTCTGCATATTGATTTGGGTGACAGTTATAGGGTGTACCCAATTTGTCCAAAATCATCAAAGTGTGAACTTAAAATATGTGCAGTATATTGTATGTGAAACAGATCAAACAATACAAAAGTATCAAAACTTGCAATACAATGAAAAACATAACCTAATTTTTAAACCTTTCTATAATGAGTAATTATAATCAAATAATTCTAAAATATACATCCAGTTTCTTTAATAAAGTTGGAGAACTAATAACATAGAGATTATTCTTTGGATATTCAAATTTACCTTTCAAAATTTTATGTTAAATTCTAATATTTACAAATATAAAAATAAATTAAAAAATAGAAAAATGTAGTCCAAT
>CAUYPK010135896.1:0-39673 GCA_963574355.1 Loris lydekkerianus
CTAGCAAATTGTGGTACATGTATACCATGGACTACTATGCAACCTTAAAGAAAGATGGAGACTTTACCTCTTTTATGTTTACATGGATGGAGCTGGAACATATTCTTCTTAACAAAGTATCTCAGGAATGGAAGAAAAAGTATCCAATGTACTCAGCCCTACTATGAAGGTAAATTACAGCTTTCACATGAAGGCTATAACCCAACTATAGCACAAGACTATGGGGAAAGGTCCAAGGAAGGGGAAGGGAGGGGGGAGGTTTTGGTGGAGGGAGTGTAATGGGTGGGGCCACATCTATGGTGCATCTTAGAATGGGTACAGGTGATTTCACTAATGTACACAGCTATGATTTAACAATAAAAAAAAGAAGAGAAGATTTATTATTCCAAACTAATATCTAGACAAACTACTTTCCAATTTGAGCAAGTTAAGCAATGTACTTTGATCTTTGATTTTCTTTATCCTAACATTTGGAATATTTGAAATAAGAACATAATCAATATTGTATGTATCTAGATATTAACAAGTGGTAAAAATCATGGTATATACCTTGATTTACATGATAAAAATAGAATATAGTATTTTTCTACAGTAGCAACTTTTCATGTGTGATTGTTGTAATGCCTCAACAAAACAAGTGAAATTCCAAAATGAGTATTGCTTTAAGAAGTTTACCAACATTTCCAATTGAAAGCAATTTATTGCTTCAGTAGAGAGAAATTTCCCCAAATTGAAATTAATTAAATTAACTATTTGAAAACTGCAATGAATTAAAAATTTGTCCAAAACATTTCACATTACCTTCAATAGAATTTCAGTTATGTGAAAATCTTGATTATAACAATAGAATTAAGTTTTATAAAATAAACATCAAAAATTAAGTCTTCTGAAATAGGCATCATGAATTACAAATTATGAATGCCTTCATTTTATTACTCATTTGAACATCTCTGGTTCATCAACACATAAGCAATAATGTAATGTGGTTGCTATTTTGCCAACTTTTGTTCACATAAGAAATATAACTTTACATATATTTGAAAATCTTATAAGGTGAAGGAGAAGGCATAGTTTTATTTAACAAGTTGCGAGTGCGTGGGCCTTTATTTGTATGTTTGCCCTGGGATCTTTGAATGCTAGGGGCAGGCCTGCCTTCAAAGGGTGTTAGTGGCTTCCTGCTATCAACTTCTTGTTGCCTGCTTAGCTTCTTGGTTCTTCCATCACCCTTTCGTTTTGAATAATTAAGTAAATTTTTCTGTGTGAAAAGTAGAATTATGGTTAAATACTGCCTCCTCCAACAAATACGTTTAAGTCCTAACTTCCAGTACCTCAGAACGTGGTCCTGTTTAAAAATAGTGTAACTGTAGATGTAATTAGTTAAGATGAGGTCATATTGGAGTAGGGTGGGCCCCTAGTCCAATATGACTGGTATCCTAATAAGAAGAGGAGAATTTGCAGACAGGGATGTACAGAAGGAAGATGATGTGAAGATGCACAAGAAGACTGTCATGTGACAACACAGGCAGAGACGGAGAGAAGCATCTATAAATCAAGAAATATCTAGAATTGCCAGCAAACTCTGGATACTGGTGAGATAAGGAAGATTTCTCCATTATAGGCTTCACAGGGGCACTGCTTTTTTCCTTTTCATTTTAACAGATATAAGGGATACAAGTTGAATTCTGACATATGTATATATTGTATAGTGGTGAAGTCTGAGCTTTGGGTTTAGTTATCACCCAAACAGTGTACCTTGTACCTCATACATACCTTTTTATTCCTTACTCCCTCCTACTTTTCGTTTTTATGAGTCTCCAATGTTCATTATATTACTCTGTGTACTCTTGTGTGGGCATAGTTTAATCCCCACTTGTGAGAACATATAACATTCATTTTTTTCTGTTTCTAAGTTACATCACTTAGGATGATGGCCTCCAGTTCCATCCAAGTTACTATAAAAGACATTATTTTTTATTTTTTTATTCTGAGTTATTATTTTTATTATTATTTTTTTTAACTTTTTTATTTCTGAGTGGTACTCCATGGTGTGTATGTGTGTATTTACATATATAAATGCCACATTTTCTTTATCTACTTACTGATTTTGATGAGCACTTAGGTTGGTTGCAAAGGTACTTGATATGATTTTGACTTTCTTAGAATTTTTTAAAGGCTTGTGTCTAACATGCGGTCTATTTTTTCTTTTCTTTTCTTTTTTTTTTTGAGATAAGTCTTACTTGTCACCGTTGGTAGAGTGCTGTGGTGTCATAGCTCATAGAAAACTCAAACTCCTGGGTTCAAGTGATCCTCTTGCCTCAGCCTCCTGAGTAGCTGGGACTACGGGCACCTGCCACCACACCTGGCTATTTTTAGAGACAGGGTCTCGCTCTTGCTCAGGTTGGTCTTGAATTCCTGAGTTCAGGTGATCTACTTGCCCCGGCCTCCCAGAGTGCTAGGATTACAAGTGTGAGCCATTGCACTGGGCTGGTCTATTTTGAAGAATGTTCCATGTGCTGATGAAATGTATATTCTGTGGTTTGGGGTGGGCTGTTCTGTAAAATATGTTAAATACATTTGGTCTAATGTTCAATTTAATTCCAATGTTTCTTTGTTGATGCCTCATTGATCTGTCTAGTGCTGTGAGTGGGGTGTTGAAGTCCACCACCATTATTGTGTTGCTATCTGTCTCTTTCCTTAGGTTTAGCAATATTTGTTTTGTGAATCTGGGTGCTCTGATGTTGGGTGCATATACATTTAGGATTATTATATCCTCTTGCAGTGTATATATGACCTTGTTTGTCTTTTTTATACTGCTTTTGATTAAAAATCTGCTTTGATTAAAAATCTGATGTAACTATAGCTACTCTTGCTCATTTTTGATTTCCATTTGCATGGAATATCTTTTTTACACCTTTACTTTCAGTCTATATGTGTCTTTATAGGTAAAGTGAGTTTCTTATAAGCAGCAGATATTTGGATCATGCTTTTTTTCTTTTTTTTAATCATTGTGCCAATCCGTGTCTTTTAAGTGTGACATTTAATCAAGTTAAATTCAAGGTTAATATTGATATGTGAGGCTTTGTCCTTATATTGTTAATCGATTTCTAGTTATTTTATAAATTCTCTGTTTCTTTTTCTCTTTTTGTCTTCATGGTTTGCCAGACTTCTGTTATGCTGCCATTTAATTCCTTTCTCTTCCTTCTTTGTGTGATTGTTTTGTTTACTTTGAGTTTTATGTTTTTGTGTATGTTTGAGATGATTAATATTCACCTTCATTCAAGTGGAGTGTATTGGCATGATCATAGCTCACTGCAAACTCAAAACTCCTAGGCTCAAGTGATCCTACCACTTTGCCCTCACATGTAGCTAGGACTACAGGTACCTGCCACCATGCCAAGCTAATATTTTTTTATTTTATAAAGATGGAGTTTCACCATGTCACCCAACCTGGTCTCAAACTCCTGGCTTCATGTGATACTCCTACCTCAGCCTTCCAAAGTATTTGGATTAGAGTGTGAGCCACCACACCCAGTCCTGTCTTGCTAATTTCAAAATTCTTTCTTTCACTTTGACTTTAGTCATTCTGATTATAATATGTCATGGTGAAGTCCTTTTCACAATGTATTTACAGAGGATCAATGGTCCTCTTATATCTGAATGTCTAAATCTCTTGTTAGTCATCAACTATTTCCTTACAACTATTTAGATTTTCTAAATGTTTTGATATCTCTTCCCTCCCTGGAATACTGATAATTTGTGAGTTCAGTCACTTTTTTCAGATATCTCAAAGGCTTTGTTCATTCTCTTAAATTCTTTTTTCCCATATATTTGTCTGTCTGAATTATTTCAAAAGATGTGTTTTCAAATTCTGAGGTCTTTCTTCTGCTTGGTTTAGTCTATTCTTGAAGATTCTAATTGTGTTTTTCTATGTTCTTTAATGAATTTTTCACCTTCAAAATTTGTGTTTATTTTATTTTATTATTATTTTTGATTTTTTTAAATCAAAACTTTATTCAAATTAATACGAGGGTACAATTTTTAGGTTACATTGTTCTCACTTCCAGGGTAAAGTTCCATTTGTAGAAGAGCCCCTCACCCAGGGGGTGTGTTGTGCACCCTCACAATGCGCATTAGGTGAGAACCCACCTCATGCTCTCCCTCCTTCTGCCAGATATGAATGCATTTAAAGTAGTATCTGGTTCCTATCAGCACTTAACAAATATTAGTTATTATTATATTATACGTAAATTCATATTTGGCAAGATCACAATGACAAAAATATGAATGAAAAAAATTCCACAATATAAATACAGTAGAACCTCCATGGCTGACCACCTTCTTAAGTTTACCTAATTTTTATAGACCAAGGCATGTTGGCCTCATATTTGGAACTGATTTTCTGATTTTTTTATATTGGCTTTCAGATTTCTCCAGCATCTCATTGGCCTTTTTTTTTTTTTGAGAGAGAGTCTCACTATGTCGCTCTTGGTAGAGTGCAGTGACATCACAGCTCACAGCAACTTCAAACTTCTGGGCTCAAGCGACTCTCCTGCCTCCACCTCCCAAGCAGCTGGGACCACAGGCGCCCACCCCGACGCCCAGCTATTTTTTGGTTGCAGCCGTCCTTGTTATTTGGTGGGCCCGGGCTGGATTCGAACCCACAAGCTCAGGTGTATGTGGCTGGTGCCTTAGCTGCTTGAGCCACAGGTGCTGAGCCAAGGAGGATTTCTTTTTTATTGGGATCTGTTGCTAGACAATTGTTGTGGTATTTTGATGTTGTCATATTTCCTTGCTTTTTCGTGTTTCCTGTATCCTTCCACAGATCTCTGCACATATGATAGCAGTTGCTAGTTCCCATTTGTGAAATTGCTTTTGAAGGGGATGATGTTTTCCTGAAGATGTGTATACCATATATACTCGAGCATAAGCTGAGTTTTTTTAGCACAAAATTTGTGCCGAGTTCGGGTTTTTCAGCACAAATTTTGTGCCGAAAAAACTCGGCTTATACTCGAATATATACGGTATATATAATTTGTTAAGTGGGATATTTGGCTTTGATTTTGGGTGCCTGCATGGGGTGATTTTTGTATGATTTCTTAGGCAGTACACTGTAGTATCTGTGATTTCCTTGGTATTGGTTGAGGCCATGGTGAATTTTTTCTGGGGACTTGAATGCCAGATGAGCCATTCTTCCAGCTCCTGTAGTGATAGTAGTGAGCTAAGTTTGCATGGATTTAAGACTCCAGAACAGGTTATTCTGGAAGCAATGTAAATGTGTTGGAGAGGGGGCCAACTCTTGGGCTTTCAGGTGGCTTGCTCTGAAGCTGGTAGCTACAGCAGAGGGCTGGGTGGGTGGGTGGATTCTCAGGCCCCTGAGCAGCTGGTATGATGTGGGAGGTTGTAGGAGCTATGGTGGAGCCACCCACTAGGACCCAAGGGGTCCATGTTGGTGTACTGGTAGCTGCAATGGATTGGGCAGACCAGTCCCCAGTTGCACATTTATTTATAACAGGTTGGTGGGTATTGTCCTAGGTGTGTTTAGGAAGGCTTGGTCTCTCCTGTCTCTCCCCAGTTGGGTAGGGCTACAGCTGCATCAGCCCAAACAGCCTGAGGGTGGGACACTGTCTAGTTATAAACTCCCCAAATGATGTCTTGGCCAGAGAAGGTGGAGTCCTTCATAGCCAGACTGCTTGGCAGGGAATAGTGTGGAGTGCACTTTACTCAAGACTTGGTCTCACAACAGCCGGTGGATGATCGTGAGTATTATCCTAGATGTGTGTTGTGAAGCCTGGTTTCCCTGTCTCTTTAGCTGGGTGACAGCTGTAGCCAAGTGGGCTCAAATTTAGCCTGAAGATGGGGCACAGACCAGTGTTAAACTCTCTAAATGGTG
Organism: Loris lydekkerianus; assembly: GCA_963574355.1. NCBI lineage: Eukaryota > Metazoa > Chordata > Mammalia > Primates > Lorisidae > Loris > Loris lydekkerianus. The sequence continues at coordinate 5,891 of CAUYPK010135896.1, forward strand.
CTTTGGGCCTGCAACTGGAAAGGCTAGTGTTCCAACCAGGCAAGCAGTGCAGGCCAGAAACTGTGGAAAACGTCTGCTCACATCTCAGTCTCAATAGCAGCCCACTGCAAGGCAGTGAGGACCTTCCCAGGGTGTGTGGGAGCACCAGGGTGCTTCTATCTCTCCTCAGAGCCATGCAGTGGCTGCATGTCACTCACAGTTCCCTGATATCCAGGCTTTCACAGTGGCATCCAACTCAAGGAGCTCTAGGTTCAGGTGCTGGAGAGATTCCATGTGGATTCCCTTTATGGAGCAACGTCTCTGTGTCATCTCTGAGCACCATGCTAGTCCCATGACTTGTGTGGGTTGGAGGATTCTCTTGAATCCAAGACTGTAAAAGTTAGTCTGGGAGTGTAGAGCCTTGGAGACTTCTTTCTTACAGTTTCCCTGAATCCAGAAGCTTTGCCCAGCTCTTAACCAGTTCCCAGCCAGGCAAGTTGTCCTGAACCATCTCCTTACCCATTTTTGGTACTTCCCGTTATTTCCATGGTGAATTCCAGAATTTTATCCTATACTATCTGTTCAAAATGTGAGAATCTGCCTACTATTGTGGTTCCTTTCTGTGGAAGAGGGGCATAGTTTGCTATCTCAATCCTTTCTTCAACATCTTAATTTTGAACTGCTGGCCTCTAAATTGTGAGGCAATTTTTTTTTTTTTTTGACATAGAGTCTCACTTTCTTGCCCCTGATAGAGTGCTGTGACATCATAGCTCACAGAAGCCTCAAACTCTTGGGCTCAAGAGATCTTCTTGCCTCAAGATCTACTTGTCCCAAGTAGCTGGGACTACAGGTGTCTGCCATAATGCCTGGATATTTTTAAGAGATGGGGTCTCACTCTTGCTCAGGCTGGTCTTGAACTCGTGAGCTCAAGTGATTCACCTGCCTTGGCCTCCCAGTGTGCTGAGATTACAGGCATGAGCCACTTTGCCAGGCCAGGCAGTGGATTTTGGATGTTTTAAGATACCTCGTTTATAGTACTTTGTTTCAGAAGTCCTGGAAAACAAATATGGATGGCAAACTGAAGATTTCTTTGCTTTTGTGTTTCTGCAGGCTAGAGACCTCTAAGTATATCTGCTGGGTCATAAGAAACATATCTTTTTCTTCTTAACAGCTTCTCTGAATTGCCCTCCAAAGTGGCTGCATCCATTCATGTTCCTACCAGAAGTGCATAAGGGCATGCCCAATGTTTGACATTGATAGACATGTGCATTTTTCTTCACCTGATGGTTAAAAGGCAGTGTTTTTAAAAAATCTGAATTTCCTAGATTACTAGTGAGGTTGAGTTTTTCTCATATGTTAATTTTCCATATGGATTTCTTTTGTAAATTGTCTTTTTATAAATGTGACTCATTTTCTGTTGTTATTTGTTTTATTCCTAATAGTTTGAAATATTTCTTTGTGCAGAAGATGCTCTTATTCATTTTAAAGTATTTCTAGTTTAGGAAGAGCTTTTTTTTTTTTTTTTTTTTCCTTTTTGTAGTTTTTGACCAGGGCCAGGTTTGAACTCCCCACCTCAGGTATGTGGGGCCAGGGCCCTACTCCTTTAAGCCACAAGTGCCGTGCCTCTAGTTTAGGAAGAACTTTTAAATATCAAGAATTTGTTGGGGTCAGGTGTGGTGGGCCAGGATTATAGATAGCTGTAATCCTAGAACTCTGGGAGGCCAAGGCAGGTGGATTACTTGAGCATAGGAGTTCAAGACAAGCCTGAACAAGAGGCTAAAAACCAGCCAGGCATTGTAGTAAGAGCCTGTTAGTCCCAGTTACTTGGGAGGCTGAGGTAAGAGGATTGCTTGAACCCAGGAGTTTGAGGTTGCTGTGAGCTATGACTCTAGGGCACTCCATCAAGGGTGACAAAGTGAAACTCTGTCTCAAAAAAAAAAAAAAAAGTATGTTTGTTGGGTTTAATTGGTTGTCTTTTTTAGCTTCTCATGAGATGATCAAATGATATTTATTTGAACTATTAATACAAGGGACTTATAATTATAAGGACCTTAAAAAGCACAGCAGTTTAATATTTTATGGGCAAGAGGACTGATGCCAATGTGGGGCATTCAAAACGTGTTTAGAGGGTGTGTCTAAGAGAGTGAAGAGGTCATTTTTAGAAAATAGGTCATCTTTAGAAAAGCCTTAGCAGGGTTTTGTAGGGGGTATAAAGTGTTTGAACTTTCCTGCACAGGCAAGATGAAACTACTACAGAATTTTGAGTAAAGGGTAAGTATAGAATTTAAGAAGATTAATATGGTGGTATGGTGGAGAAAGAAAAAAATAAAAGCAAGGAGAGGACTTAGATGCCCAAGGATGAAATGGAAAGAGATTTTTGCTATAATGACTCTAGGGAGGAAGAAAAGAAGCAAGGTCATTAAACACACTAATAAGGACAGAAGGGTAACTGTTCAAGCATAAATACGAGGATGTCACAGACTTGGAGAACTGTGTTAGGAAAGCTTAATCTCAAAATAACTTTCTGGTTACAAATAATGTCCAAACTATGCAAAATTAATGGTGAAAGCAGAAGTAAGAGCATTTGTCTCTGGACAAATGGTGCAATATTGATATAGATAGATGGATAAGAGAAAGCACACTTTGTCCACTTTTATTTTGCTTTCAATTGACAATGTCAAGGAGACGGATTTTCACACTGATGGTGGGATGTGGGGTAGAACCAATATGGTAATTGGAGAATGCGTGAAAAGACTGTAGGAAAATGTCTATCTGCTCCAGGGGAATATGTATTCCAGGAAACTGAGAGAACTTTCAATGATGTCTCCAGTTTTGTTGATGACCGTAGAGAAAGCTTGCAAAATATGAATGTTGCTTCAAAAAGAGGGAGTGATGAGAGCAAATGGAATCCAAAATTTCTAAGATGTATATTTCACAAACCATAAATTAATGATCTTAATGCCATTTTGGGGCATGCTCCTAGGATAGCGCAAGAAGGGGATGACTTATGGGGTCCCACAAGGAAAGGTGAAGATAATAGAACTCTATATAGAACACGTAAAAACATGATGGACAGACCAAATTTTCTTCTTCATAGGTTTACATGACTGTTAGATGAAGGAAATATGTAGTATTACCTAAAAAGAGAACTGATGAGCAGGGGGTATCAGAAACAGGAGAAGAGCAAGCACAAGGAAAGAATGAACGAGGCATACTTAGCCTGGAGAAAAGGAGACTTAGGGAAAATGTGATGACTGATGTCGAGTATGAGAAAGATCCTTAAATGGAAGGCATTGTCTGTGGGTCTCTAGAAGGCAAAAACAAAGGCCAACAAGTAGGAGTTGTGGAGACCTAGGATAACATTCAGTATAAGAGAAAACTGTCTAAATACTTACACTATTCAGGAGTGGAGTGGGTGGCTTGCAGACAAAGTGATTTTGTGATCACTTCAAATGTGCAAGCAGAAGCTGGTCATTCACTTTTGGGGGAAGGTTCTAGGAGAGATCATACATTGTTGTGTGGCTGGACCTTAAATTTCCTTCTGAGTTTGAGATTCTATAATTCCAGAACAGTGTTGGTACAAATGGGAAAGAATGGGTTGGAAACCGACATTGTGATGGTATAGCTAACAGAGTGGAAAGAATTGGAAAAAAGAGGTAAGAAACCTAGATCACTCAGTTGATAAAAAAGGTAGTCATTTGATCATTTGAGGAAGATCTCTCATTTTAGTCTAGAGGACCAGGATCATCTGACAATGGTACAGGGATGTCAAGATAATTGTACTTCAAAGGAAGCCTCAAATCAGTGTCTTTGAAGGACTTCTGATATTTTATTAAAGGCAAAAATTCAAAATAGAATTTTAATGATATTCAGAAAAGAGGAGGGCAATTTGTACCATTTGAATCCCTTCTCCAAGAGGGCCAGAATCAGGGGACCATGAAGGGAGTGAGTAAGGCACATCTTGGGAGGCAGGCCCAAGGTATAGGCCAGGAGAAAAAGTTAAATAGCAAGAGCACAAAAGAGGAACAATGGGAGGGGAGGAAAGATGAGGACAAAATAAATGAGTACATTTATTGAGAACTGGGCAACTGCCTGGACTGCCAAAGGTCTCAGGGGCACAGCTAGTTCTAAGAAGAGATGAGAGAGGAACCAGCATTACAGCCTACCAGGGTTCATTGCCTCCTGCTGAAAAGTAAGGCAATGCATTGAGACATCAGGTGTTATAGCAGGGGAAGAGTTTCATATTGCAGGCACCATGCAAGGAGATGGGAGGAAGTTCTCAAATCTATCTCTCCAAAAATTTGGGAGAAAGGGTTTTTAAAGATAGTTTGGTGGGGAAAGGGCTGGGCAATTGGGTCTGCCAATTCACTTGGATTGGGGCAGAATTGTAGGGGTATAGAAATTGTCTTCTTTCCTCAGTCGGTTTTTGGGTGGACGTGGCAGTATCAGTTAAGTATGTCCCTCAGTACAAGCCACATCATGTCTGGGTGGGTCAGCCATTCCACCAGAATGCGGGGCCTGGAAGATATCTCGAAAACGAGACTTAGTTTTCACAAGGGTGATGTTATCTAAGGGAGCAAGAAGAAAGCTAAGAATCTTTATGATCACCAGCTATTCCACTGAGGAGTAAGCAATTATAGCAAAGTGAGCTAGGGAACAATGGCTGGTTATATGCAGTGTATATTTCCCCTACCACATTTCCTACCTTGTGGCCCTTTATTAATTACATAAAGGGCAGTTTCACCAGGACACGGAAGCTCTGATGCTAGCTGTGTGCCTCGACTTCCTGAGTGACCTTGCAGATGTCATTTCATCACGCTGCCTTCTTCCTACTGACCAATGCAGGCACCCTGTTAGACTAAAAGTGCAGTAGGCTTCACTGAAGAAAATGGCTTCAGAAATTTAAGACATTGAACTGTGTGTCAGGTGTTTGCACTTGTTTTCCTTCAAGGCTGGGGCGGAGGCCAATTGATAAAGAGGCGAGTAGAAAAGAAGGCGAGAAGACACTGTGGCCAATTCGCTTGGCTCTGCCTGGACATCCTGGGGAACTCAGAGGGCTGGGATCTGGCCAAGGGCACATGCCTGCAGCCCCTATACCGGCCGGGCACCCTCATGCTGTGCGGTTTCTTCTGCAAATCCCATTGCAGAATCCAGAGTGCAAAAGCGAGGCACGCCCCTCCCCCACTAGATGGCACTGAAACGCCTCGTTCAGGATTGTTAAAATGCAGGAAGGAAAAAAAAAAAAAAAAAAAAAAAAACACGACAAAAAGAATATGGTGGAGGTGTGCTCAGTTGGCTCACAAACCTTGTTGTGCAAAGCAGGGTACCAGGACTCTGTTTTTTCCCCAGGGCAGCTCTTGACCCAGCAGTGTGGGAACTCATTTTTGGAGTGTGGGTGAAAATGAGGAGTGAGCATGAGAGTGAAGCTGGGAGGGAGCTCTCAGCCTTTGCGGCGCTGTCTCACGTGAGCCAAGTAGGGGCGGGGATGGTGGCGGTGGCGGCGGTGCTGGGATAAAGCGGGGCTTGCCTGGGGCCCACCTCTTCAAGGTCTGGGGTCCTAGGGCCCCCAAAAGCCCAAGGCCAGCCGCCAACCACACAAAACGACAAATCCTTCACAGAGATTTGCTGTAACCTCACCTCCGTTCTCAAAACACGACTCCTCGAGTGTTTTCAAAATATCTGCTGACAACCCACCCCCATTAAAATTCTCTTCTTCTTGTCTTGAATGGATAAGACTAATCTCTTTCTTTTCCTGCTCAGCAGGGAGGGCAGGGGAGGTGGGTGTCTGGCCCTGGCTTGGGATTGGACCAGGGCTGGCCCTGACAACCCAGCAGCTGCTCTCAGCTCAGCCCCGGGTGGAGATTCCAGTAGCTAGCAAGGTAGCGCCTGTGGCTTTCTGGGGCAAAACAAAGATCTAACACAGTCCGACACCATCGACCGAAAGCGGGGACGCAGGGAGCTCGTTCAACCCCTCTGAAGGCGGACTCTGCAATAAACAGTCTTTTAAAGAACTGGGGTGTATTTGAGAGACATTTCCACGGCTGAAAGAGAGAAACAGGGGATGTGGGCAACATCCCTAAATTTATAATAATTCATGTAAAGATGCTACATACCACATGTATGTATATGTGCATAAATATGGATGTGGTAGGGCACATACCTATCTAGACACCATTGACTTGCCTGGTCAAAGAATAAAGCTTAGACATTTCATGCCTGGGAAATGGTGCAGTTTATCTTTAAGGAGGCTAGAAAAATAAGAGATGAGGCTCACGTTGCACAGATGACATCACTAGCTTTTGGCTGCGCGCTCCGTGTTCTCGTCTGTGAGCTTTAGCCAAGGCTGCAGCGCCCGGCGCCCAAGCGGAGAGCGCGGCAGCGGCTTCCTCCGGCGCCTGCACCCGGGAGATGCGATTTCCGGAGCCCCCCGGGCGCAGCCTGGGCTCTCGCTCCTACCAGGCAGCGGCCGAGCCTGCGAGGCCTCGGAGCCGCAGCGGCTAGAGGAGCAGGCAGGGAGGGGAAACCGAGCAACCCAGCCTCCCTCCCCCACCCTCGCCCCATCCACCTCGGCTACCTCGGTGCACCGAGAACCGGGTCGTGAGACGCCGAGGCCGGGACGGGATTCCCTGCAAGCTGCCGTGAGCCGGCATCTCGGTGCCCGGGTGGGCTGCGAAGAAAATGGTGCAGTCTGCGAGTGGCTGAGCCTAGCCAGGCAGAGCGACTCAGAGCCAGAGTGCCAGGGGCTCTAGTGGCGGAGAGGGGGCGGATTGTTTGGAGGGGCCGGGACCTGGGCTTTCCTCGGTGCCTGCAGCATTTTCTTTGCGACTGGGCAGCGCGCTCTCAGGTATAGGGGAGCCAGATGAAGTGAGGCGGAGGCGTCGCGGGAGAGGCAGGTCTGGAGGCGGCCAGGTGGACATTCCAAGCCCAAGTCGGTGCTGGGGAGAGCGGTATGACGCCCTGGGGGCTGGCTGCAGGGCCGGCCACGCGCCGGGAGGGCGCGACCTGTCCATGGTATTGAAGGGGCCGCGCGCCGAGCTCCGAGCGCCCCGCGCGCTACGCGCTGCCCAGTGCGCCCCTCCTCGGCTTAGCCCGCCAGTCGCTCCCGCCAGGTGCCGCCCAGTCTCCGCAAACCTGGGGCTAGGACTCGTCCAGTAACGCCGCCAGGATAACCGCGCCGTGGGCCCGAAGGGCCTCCTGAATGGCAAAGCCAGAGGCAGGAGACCAGAGAGCTCGAAGGGACATGTCGGCTAAGACCGGGCGTCCGCTGGGAGTCCGCCTCTGAGCGCAGCACGCGGGCCACAGGGATCAAGGGACCTGCTGGTGACCAGAGGACGGAGGTTTTTAAAAGACCCGGCCCAGAGAGAAAGAATATTTCTGGGCACGCGCCCCAGGTCTTCGCTTGCCTACCAGAAGGGGGAGAGTCCCTGGGCAGGAGACCCAGGCGGGACTCGGGGCAGCCGGCCCTGGCACCTGGAGGCTTCTTTCGCTGGCCGGCGCATCCTGCTGTCCAGCGGCTCCTCCTGACTACTCACCTCCAGTCTCCCCCAGAAAGCCAGGCGACTCGGTGCCATCACCACACTGCACAAAGAAGTCCCCTCAAGCCCCGCCGCAGTCGAGGACACTTGGCATTTAGTTTCCGGCCCGAGGGCAGAGGCGCCGGGCTGTAAGCCGAGGCGGCAGGTTCTGAGCAGTTGCTTCCTGCGGGGCGGGGAGGAGGCGGGAGGCGGCCGTGTTGGGCTCGCTGCCGCTGGAGGCTGCACCTGCCCCAGAGGATGCCCAAGAGCCCGCGGGAGCCACTTCGGATCAGAACTTTTTAGGTTACCCGCCCCTATCGCCGCAGTCCCCAGGCCGCGCACCGGTAGGTGGGGGCGAAAGGGGCGCCGCCGCGCGAGTCCCTCTCGTGTCCCCTCTCCCCACCCCCAGCTCGGCCGCCTGCCGCTTTGTTCCGGGCGCGCCGAGGGAAGGCGAGGCTGCGGCGGATCATGCCCATGGTGTAGCCGCCAAGTGGAGGCATGGCTGCCGGAAGGTTACTGCTCTACACGGGCCTCTCGCTAGCGCTCTGCGCCCTCGGCATGCTGGCCGTGGCCATCTGTTCGGACCACTGGTACGAGACGGACGCCAGGAAGCACAGGGACAGGTGCAAGGCCTTTAACACACGCCGGGTCGATCCTGGCTTCATTTACAACAATAACAACAACTTGCCGCTCCGGGCGAGCCGCTCCCGCCTGGACCGCTGGGAGGGCAAACTCCTCCGGGCCCGGAATCGCCGGCAGCTCTTCGCGATGAGCCCTGCGGACGAGTGCAGCCGGCAGTACAACTCCACTAACATGGGGCTCTGGAGGAAGTGTCACCGGCAGGGCTTCGACCCGGAGATCGCCGCCCTCATTCGGAAAGGTAAGCTTTAGGCGCGAGGCGTGGCGCTGCGGAGAGCCGGACGCCTCCAGGCCCCGCAGCCCCTCGCCTGTCTCCCCCGCCGGCCACAGCTGTCAGATCTCCTGGTTCTCCGAGGTGCAGGTATCCAGGCCTCGAAGTGGCCACAACTTGGCTCCCATTGGCTGATAATGAAGCTTGGTGGAGACTAACTCTCTTTCCTGCCTTTTGCCTTGCGTTTGTTTGTCGGGATTTGAGTTGAGTAGCATGGTCTGGGTTTTTTATACAGGATAAGTTTTCATTAGCCTCTTTGTTCGTGCTCCTAAAGGAAGCCCTTTGAGTGATGTATGTGTGTGTGTGGGGGGGCAGGTAGATAGGATTCCAATTTTAATCTTTGTTGAACTCATTCCATCAAGGAAAATTGGGAAGAACATCTCACAGGAAGGCCCTATTCACACCAGAAACGTTTGCTGGATGGTATGCTATACCAGGCATGGTGCAGGCATTGGTCATATAAACATCAGTAAATCACAGGCCCTGCTCTATAGCAGCTCAAAGCCTGTTGACCAGTAACATCCTAACACAATTCTTTATTTCTCCTTTTGAAAAAATGGTTGGCAGTAGCATCTATGTGCACTGAGTATTAGTAGGGTCTGATAAACACAAAAAATGTAGTTCTTTGGGTAACACTAAAGTGGGCATTTCAGAGAAAAAAATAAGATTTTTTAGAAGATTTACATAAACAATACCCAGACAGTGTAACAAAACAGAAAACAATCTGCATTTACTAATGGTAGAAATTTGATACTTTACTTTGGTCACATGAATTAATGCAATTGTAAATCTTGTATGATTTATACTTTGGAGGCCATCCTGTTTCACACTAGAAATTTGAAACCCACTAGAATGTTGTTTGAATGTGTATTGATATTGCTCTGAAGAAAGAAATATATTCTCTGAAGGGAGCTGCATCCTGGAAAGATGTGCGGGTTTTGTGGATCTGGTCCCCCCCTTTTCATTCTCTTCAACTATTAAATGGTGACGCCAAGGTGATAGGGATGCTGTTATCTGCAAAGTGCTTTGAGGCCCAGGCATAAAGAATTCTTAATGTTTCTTATTGTGATGCTGTGAGGTTTGCTGATGTTTTAAAATAATGTTTGTGAGAACCGATGTTGTTCTTTGATTTATAAACATTTGTGTTGAAATTGATCACACAAAAATTTGTTGATTTGGAAAAAAGTTTAAGAACAATAAGCAGTGGGTATGGTCTGAGTGGCCGGATCAGGTTTAGGCAAGGCAGCTTCAGAAAGAGAATCCATCTTAGTGTGTGTTTTGTAGCTTCTTTAGAATGACTAGGGATTTTAGGGGATTTAGTTATGGGTGCGTTAATACTACAAATATCCTCTTCGTTTCATGATTAGGTTCTCATTAGAGAAGAGTGAGCCATTTGGAGCACTACAACTTTGTAAAGATGTATAGGGTGTTAGGGGTTCCACTAGGGAGCAGCTTGGGTTTGGATTAGGAAATAGGAAAACAAGAGGAAGTAGAATCATTTTTGACTATGGGTCACTTTATGACAGTTTTCAGATTCTTGGATTTGAGAAGTGTCATTTTATCTGTTGTTTCTGCTTTCTTTAAGATTGAAATGGGAGGAAGGTAGCTGAAATATGAAGGAGAATTCAAGTTAATCAGACTGGCAAACAGTGGCAGGATTTGCTCTAGGATGTTCTTGAATTTCCTCCCTTGAATGCCTTCTAGAACAAGTCAGATATCGTTCTGTCTGGTGTGGGTTAACCCCACTTAGAGAAAGGGGATGGATGGGATGCATGGCTTCTGGAGGTTCCATTCCTGGCTTTGATTCCCTGTTGCTTTGCTTGGCAGTCTGGCTAGAAAGGTTGACTTGGCCTGGGCACCAGAGGGATCTGTTACCATAGCGACATGTTCTTCCGGTGAAGCTGGAAACACAGTGACAGGGAAAGGGATAGGGGAAGAATGTACAACATTTTGACTTTGTATTGACTGATTTTTAATTGCAGCAACAGAAAATGGACATGGCACAGCAGGGGTATTGAATACAATGATACCTAAAGTTGGCAGGGCATTGTATTTCACTTGAACTAATGGAAATGGTATTCCCCATCACTCCAAAATACAGCAATCACTGTCAGCTGCAGGCACCTGCTTACCTCGGCTGTTTCTGTCTACTTGACATTCTTGTTAGGTATTATTGAGATAGATGGCATGCCAACCTTACAAATCTTGAGAGACTTAAGGTCACTATCTCCATTTTTAACCCTAAACCTCATCTTTGAAAACCAGATTCTTCTTTTTCTGAGCAGCAGTAGACACATTTTGAAAATAAGTATATCTTATATTATAGTAAATTCACCAGTAATACATAGAACATATTTTAGAGACTTAACCACTGTGTGGTTCTAGATGGGCTGATTCTATAAGGAAGTTAAAATGATATCCCTGTATTTAAATTTAAGACATCTTACGGAAACGTTATGTCTCTTGTATTATTCCTGAGGAGCCTCAAGAGATATCTTTGACTTTTGTCTTTTTTGAAATATTCTCTTAGATTAAAATTCTGGAAAGGGAAGGAAAACCAGAGAAAAGATTGTTTAAAATCCATCAATATTATGGGAAAATCAGATTTATCTGAATGATCTAAAGAATTCAGTCATTTGTGAAGTCAATGTTCATTACACTAGAAAGTGCTATCTGTGCATTTTTTAAAAATAAAACTTCATAATTAATAAGAAAACAAAAGCCAAATCTTTATCTTATTTGAGGATAAAGTCCTTTAGATCCATATTTTTTTCTGAAATCCACTTTCCTCAATGCCCTGTTGCCGTGCTGTACTCACCAGTGTATTTCTGGTCACTGTGTGTTTATTTATTGGCATTATTGAACTGTAAGTTATAGGAGGGCAGGAAAGACCATCATTTGTAAGGTATACCTGCTAGGTGTTTGGTGTTTGGGAGATGTCTCATACAAATTAGGTTCACAGAAATGTATCCATCAAGAGCTTATTCTAATTGTAGAAATACTTGTGTGGGGATCCAAATAAAAGATTAGCTGGAAAATCCATGATGAAAAGATGAACCAAGGTGGCTTTCAGGTTAACATGGCAACATATGCTACATAATACACCAAAGCAACACACGAAAACAAAAGCTTTGCCAAGGAATAAGGGAAACATGCAGTTCTTTTTTGGGTAACACATGTAATCACCCAGGGGCATTATTTTTCATGTTAGATGAGATTTTAATTATTTCCTTCCTGGAGGTAGGATTGGATAGGAGGTGCAACAAAGGGAGAGTACCCTGAATTCCCATTGACTGGGTCCATGAGGACTCTTAAACCAGGTCCTCTTGTCCTCTGGCTTTTACACTTCATCCATGCCTCCCTAGTGGGTCACTACGGGCCTGGGGACAGATCAATGACACGATCAGTTTCTGAACTCCAACAGACGTCCAGACCCTTAGGAAGAGGAGCTATAGGTAGGATTTTATTCCAGGAAACTTCAAGGGAGCATTCATATTCTCTGGTTTGTACAATACTGGACTGTTCTATTGATATAGTTTGAAATAAGAATACCTTCCACTGATGCTCTAAGCATTTTCAATTATTCAAAAATTTGCCTTAAAATGGACTTTGACTGTGTCTCTAAAAAAAGTAAAAAAATAAAAAAAGAAAAGAAAAAAAAATGGACTTTGACCTAAACGTTTCCATAATCAGAGAATTATTGTCAATATTCTGAAAATGTTAATAAAATGTTGCACATATTTAAAAATTAATAATGTGGTCAGTAATAACTTACTGTACATGTATTATATGATGGGCGCACATCACTGGGATGAAGGGATGAATAAGACCCAGTTCTCGAAATTCTCACAGTCTGGTAGCGTCTTCAAGAATAAATTATAACTACAGGATGACGAGAGCAACACCAGAAAGAGATTCCGAGAAACAGAAGCAGCAATGGGAGATTGTGTGGGCAGTGCAAAACTTGTCCCGAGGAAACGAAATCTGAACAAGATATTGATGAGGTTTGGAAGTGGATGGGGAGGAGAGGCATTTCGGGCAAAGGGGTCAGCTTTCTGCAGATGCCTGGAGGCGTGGAAGTGTGTGAGTGTTGACTTCTGTGATCAGGTGTGAGTGTTGACTTTTGTGTAAGCACATTAGGAGCTAGAGTGCAGTCAAGGACCAGGTTAAGGGGCTTGTTATATCACATCCTTTAGAGCTATGCTGCCCAGTGGGGTAGCCACTAGTCATGTGCATGTGGCTATTTAAATTTAAAATAGCAAAAATAGAATATTCATTTCCTTAGTTGAATTGGCTACATTTTTTTTTTAATTGTTGGGGAAACATTGAGGGTACAAAGAGCCCCGTTATACTGCTTGCATTTGCTGGTCCCTCTAATAATAGTATCCCATCCCCAAAAGGTTTGTCACACAACTATGGCCTCACACCCCACTCCCTCATTCCCTCTCTCCATGCCCTCATTTCCCACCCCTCCACCATGTACTAGCATCAATTGTCCTCATATCAGAATTGAGTACATTGGATTCTTGCTTCTCCATTCTTGTGATGCTCTACTAAGAAGAATGTATTTCACCTCCATTCAAATTAATACAAAAGATGTAAGGTCACCATCTTTTTTAGTGGCTGAATAGTATTCCATGGTATACATATACCACAGCTTATTAATCCATTCCTGGGTTGGTGGGCATATAGGTTGTTTCCACAATTTGGCAATTGTAAATTGAGCTGAACTGGCTATATTATAAATGCTGGGCAGCTGTATGTGGCTAGTGGCTAATGTATGGGAAGTGCAGATTACAGTGAACATTCCCATCATCAGAGAAAGTTCTGTTGGACTTCACTATGAAGAGCCAATAGCCTCTTGAAAAAACAAGTACATACTTTGTTTCAGATGAGAGTAATTACATGGTAACTTGGGCTTAAATTTAAGTTTGTCATTCTATAGTTTAAGAAACTTTGCTACTTGAATGTTTTGGGCAGGAAGTCAGTTACACTAAATCTATATTTTATTAATTGCCCATATTGCCTCACAAAATTCTCACATGGTTCTCCCTTATTGCCCTTTGTCCTTCTCCCTGTCTTCATTAAAAATCATTTGCACCACTGGGTGTGGTGGCTCATGCCTGTAATCCCAGCATTGTGGGAGGCCAAGGCGGGTGGATCACTTGAGCTCAGAATTCGAGACCAGCCTGCGCAAGAGTGAGACTCCATCTCTACTAAAATAAAAAACTGGGGCAAAAGAATCAGTCTGAGGTTGCTGTGAGCTATGATGCCACAGCTCTCTACCAAGGGTGACGAAGTGAGACTCTGTTTCAAAAAAAAAAAAATCATTTGCATAGTTGGTATGGTGACAAAGATATTAATAATGATAATAGTTGAACTTAATGCCAGGTACTCTTCTAAAAGTTTTACATATATTAGCTAATTGATTATTAGTTATGGCGCTATGAAGTAGGTATTTTTAACTCCCATTCTACAGTTGAGGGAACTGAGGCACGTCAGGGTCATAACTTGCCAAGTCTCAATGAGTGTAGTTTTGGGAACTCGTCCACTGCACTCTGCTGCCAACTTAGAATCTGTTGGGGGAGGCGTGGGGTGGAGAAGACACAGGCATATCATTTTCTCAGATTGAAAATATAGAGAAAGTAATACTTTTAGAATCTCAATTCTACATTCAGGTAATTGAGGTGACTCACTTCAAATGTTTTGAGACCTACTGGCCAAAACTTCTACTCAGTTTGCTGTACAATTTTTTTAGTATTTACTTTGCTCACTGTGGTAGATGCTGAAGTTATAGATGAGTTTATGAAGTGAAGGACTCAGTCATTCATACAGCAAATACTTATTGAGGGCCTGTGGGCTGGGCCTCAAGTTCAGTATTGGAGAAAATGGAGAAGCTTCTATTTCAGGAAGGAAAGATGACAATAAATAAATACCTATGGAATAAAAGTAATATCCACTAAGTTAATCCATATATAATATAGCCCAAGGTCAATGAGCCATGAAGTGTCTGCCCTTAAGAAGCACAAAGAATGCCAAGTCAGCCAAAAATGAAATATAGCCCGTGCCTCTCAACAACCTTCTGGTCAACAGTGAGCCTTGTAGTTGATGGGTGTCCCCATGAGATTACAATGGAGCCAAAAATTCCCACCACCTAGTGATGTTGTAGATGTTGTAGCACAAGACGTTACTCCCATGTTTGTGGTGATGCTGCTGAAAACAAACGCACTGCATGGCCAGTTGTATAAAAGTCTAGCACAGAAAATTATGCACGGTACATAATGCTAGATCATACACAAGTGTGTTGCTGGTTTCTGAATTTACTATACTATGCTTTTTATCAGTATTCAGAGTGTACTCCTTCTACTTATAAAAAAACAAGTTAACTGTAGAACAGTCCAAGGCAGGTCCTTTAGGAGGTATTCTAGAAGAAGACGTTGTATGTAGGACATGGCAGCTACATGTGTGTTATTGCCCCGAGGACCTTCCAGTGGACCCAGATCCTGATCCCGTGTAAGCCTAGGCTAATGTGGGTGTTTGTGTCTTAGTTTGTAACAAAAATGTTTAAAAAAAGAAAAACAATTAAAAATAGAAAATAGAAAAAAGCTTATAGAATAAGGATATAAACTTTTGTACAGCTGTACCATATGTTTTAAGCTAATGGTTATTACAAAAGAGCTAAAAAGTTGAAAAAATTTAGAAGGTTATAAAGTAAAAAAGTTACAGTTAGCTAAGATTAGTTTGTTATTAAAGAAACATTTAAAAAATAAATTTAGTGTGAGCTAAGTGTACAGTATTTATAAAGTCTACGGTAGCATACCATAATGTCGTGGCCCCTCACATTCACTCACCCATCACTGACTGACTCACCCAGAGCAACGTGCCATCCCACAAGTCATGGTAAATGCCCTGTACAGGTGTATCATCTTTATCCTTCATATTGTATTTTTACTGTTTACTTTTAGCCATACAAACACCACCATCATGTTACAGTTGCCTACACTATTTGGTACACTACCCTCTGGGCAGGTTTGGAGTCTAACCATACAGCCCAGCTGTGTGGTAGGCTAGACCTTCTAGATTTGTCTAAGTACACTTACGATGTTTGCTGAAATCACCTAATGGCACATTTCTTAGAACATATCTCTGTTTTTAAGCGATGCATGAATATAATTCAATTAGTTTTAATCTTATAACAGGGAGGCTTTGGGTGCTGTGGGGAAAAGACAGGGCAAACCTAATGTGGACTGGAGTTCAGGAGGTTTCATTAGCTGAGTGCCTTAGAGCCTGAGTTTCTCTCTGCATTCTTTACTGCGTTCCTGAAAGGCAGGAACTATTTAAGTTCTTTTTTCTTTTCCTTTTCTATTTTTTTTTTTTTTTTTTTGGCCAGGACTGGGTTTGAACCTGCCACCTCCGGCATATGGGGCCAGTGCTCTACTCCTTTGAGCCACAGGGGCCGCCCACCTTTTCAATTTTTTTTTTTTTTTTATGAGACAGGGTCTTGCTCTGTTGTGGGAGCTAGAGTGTTGGGACATCATCATAGCTCACAACAGCCTCAAACTTCTGGGCTCAAGCTCTCCTTCTGCCTCAACTTCCCAAGTAGCTGGGGTTGCAGGCATGAGCCACTGTGCTTGGCTAATTTTTAAATTTTTTTGTAGAGATGGTGTTTTGCTGTTGCCTAGGCTGGTCTCAACTCCTGATCTCAAGTGATCCTCCCACCATGGCCTTCCAAAGTGCTATGATTCTAGGTATGAGCTAACATGCCTTGCTGTGAACTATTTAATTTCTAAAACACATATGGGGTTCTATACTTAGGTCCTGAAAAACTATTCGCTGACTGATTAAAAATCTTTAACCTAAGATGTACTTGTGTACAAACAAACACATGCAAATACCTTTAGTCTTTTATACATGGCATGCACCCCCTTGACTCAGTTGGCAAATGGATGGATGGGTAAAGAGATGTATGGGTAATGGGTTATTATTATTATTTTTCTTATAGAGACAGGGTCTTGCTCTATTGCCTGAGCTGGAGTGCAGTGGTGTGATCATAGCTTACTGCAACCTTGAACTCCTGCACTCAATCAATCCTCCCACTTTAGCTTCTTGAGAGGTTAGGACTACAGACACATGTCACCATGTCCTGCTGATTTTTTCTTTTTATTTTTTTTGCAGTTTTTGGCCAGGACTGGGTTTGAACCCATGACCTCCGGTATATGGGGTCGGTGCTCTACTCCTTTGAGCCACAGGTGCTGCCTTTCTTTCTTTCTTTTTTAAATAAAGACCGGGTCTCACAATGTTGCCAAGGCTGGTTTCAACCTTCTGGTTTCAAACAATCTTCCTGTCTCAGGCTCTCAAAGTGCCGAGATCACAGGCATGCCTGGCCAAGAGATATGTTTTGAGCACCTGCTGTGTTGCAATGCTCTTTGCTAGGCATGGAGAGAACAAAGAGGCATAGTTGTGTTCTTGTCCTAAGGGAGCTTACTCTCCAGCTCATGGTTTCCCAAGTTTACTGTCATGTGTAGTTGGATCAGGCTGTATCAACTGCTCAGGGAATGCAGGAGTGAGATATTTGTATTGTGCCAACCAAGTCCAGAGCCTTTTTTCTGTTCCAGAAGGTCAGTTTATTTATTCTTTTACTGTAGGATCAATTAGAGGATCGATTCTGTATATTCCACTTTGGATTGTCAGTTAAAAATATTTTCTCCCTCTCTGCTATTAGAAGGTAATCCTAGGCCTTCACACAGAATATTAAACATGCTCTGGGTTCGTTTGACTCTTCACACACACACACACACACACACACACACATGCACACACACATACGCATGCACATTTGGAGTTAGACATTAGAGTCACAACTTTTTATTCAGATGCAGATACTTTTAAAACTTATTACTTCAAAACAATACACAGAGAGCAAGGGAATGCATGCCTTGGTGGATAATGGAATAGATGGAAAAATTATTCTATCTTGACTGGATACCACCTGTTTTTGGGAGAATGTGTACATTCTTTCCAGGACTTTCTTTCCTCATATGCCACATAATGGGTTTGGATTCTATAAATTCCAAGATCTTTCACACTCTAACATCTGATAAGAAAGTTACATTTAGGTGGCAGAAGGTAGATAAGAGGTCCATGGATGGGGGAAGGTGGAAAGACAGGAAGGAAACCTTGGGGGAGGAGAAGAGGCAGAGGAATGGAAAGAGATTTCCAAGGACTCGTCCTGGGTGCTGGTTTCTAATAAGAAAAGATAATTTCTTACATGATACAATTATGTAATAAAAATGACTTTTTTTCTCTTTCTAATGATTTACAATGCAATTTTGCAGAATTAGGGTTGCAAATTTTAAAGCCTAATAGAGAAAGGTGGTGATAGATGCACAACTATGCCAATATAACTAAGACCAATGAACTTTAAATATGGTTAAAATGGTCAATTTTATGTTGTGTATTTTGAACTCCAATTAAAACACATGAGCACATTTTAACATTTGATGGAGAGATGACCTGGGCTCTGCTCAATGTGTAGAATACTTCATGGCCAAGACTCTGATTCATTCAGCATATTTATTGAACATCTACCATGTGCCAGGTACCATCCCAAGTGTGCTTGGGATACAGAAGTTAGTAAGAATAACAGACAAAATTCCTGGCCTCACAGGGCTTCCATTTAAACATTTTTGAGCATTAGATTTTTTTCTTTTTCTAAACAAAACCTTTAAAGGGCACTAATATGTAAAACATGTAAAAGTAATGAATACATTCCTTGGGTCATTAAAAAATTTATAATTCTTGAATTATAAAGAACATTTCAGTACACTTATTTTAAAGGTGTTTATTAAGCACCAACCATGTTAGGCGCATTACTTGGGGTGAAGGATCTTGATTGGAATCCATGTTTCCTATCCTCAAGGAGCAAAAAAAATGGAGGTGATATGGGAGAGGATTCACAAATACAAGCCCATGGTTGATCCTCTGGGAGATTTACATGTTCTGGGGCCTGGGTGACTACACTCCATTTGGGAGCAGCCAGGGCATGGTTTGCAGAAAAGGCTACAAGATGCTGTTCAGGAAGTTTCTATGGATAGATAGGGCAAAATCTCAGCCTCATTCTAAAATGATTAATAAATTCTGCGTAGGTAATACTTCTCTAGTCTGCCTTCCACCGCTCTTGTCCCCCAGACTACCTGTCCTTCTCTGGAGAGGCAGCCATTGCTCCCAGATTTTTGTAAATCGTAGCAGAGATATTCTATGTACGACATGTAAAAACAGCAAGCATAAATATAAGCTGGGCAGTGAACAGGTGATTCAAGGGTGAAAAATGTTTATTTTTGCAAATTTGTATGCACAGAGATGGCCTTTAAAGGTCCTTCCAGGAATCAGTAGGAATCGTCTGCAGGTGATGTTTGGTCTGAAGCACACGCTGCTTTGGGCCCTTCATAGAAGTTTGACAGATTTGCTGCTTTTATGGGAGACTGCAGTAACTGAATTATTTCAATTGATTTTTTTTTTTTTTTGCGTCAAAGTATTTTGCCAAGAAAAGGCAATTTACTTTATATTAGGTCATCTTCATACATTTATATAATTTCCTGCTTTTTCAAATGCCCTGCTGTTCTATATTCTGAACCTCACTCTGGTGGACACTTTATTTGCTCTAGAGTATCTCTCATTCAGTTTTGCCCTCAATTTGTCTTCATCTTTGTAATAGTGATTCCATTTAGGCAATGCAACTCCATTTCCCCGAGGTCCCAGAGTATTTCGCAGACCTGGCTGGGGTACGGTTGTTTTTACCTGAAAGAAACTTCATGCTGTGTGGTGCTGCCTGTCACCTGACCCAACGCTGGTCAGCAGCTGCACACTCTCTTATGAGGTTGAAGACGTGCACCACGTGTATTCTAATCATGAGTACGTGAAACCCATCTGGGAACCTCCATGGCACCACTGTTCATGATGGTAACATAAATAAACAGAAAGCCCCTTCTGGATCCATTCATAAGACTGTGGATAATCACGTGTGATATATTCACACAAGAGAAACTATCACAGTATATTTAAAATAAATGTAATAGATTTACATATTTCCACATGGATAAACATAAATCAGCATGAAAAAAATAGGGAGCAGAACAAACTGTGGAATAGGATGCCATTCATATGAAGTTCAAAAACAGGTTAAAAAAAAATTAGATATTGGTCCAGGCATGGTGGCTTATACCTATAATCCTAGCACTCTGGGAGCCTCAGGCTGGTGGAATTTGAGAACAGCATGAGCCAGAGCAAGACCCTGACTCTGAAAAATAGTTGGGCGTTGTGGCGGGCACCTGTAGTCCTAGCTACTTGGGAGGCTGAGGCAAGAGGATCGCTTGCATCCAGGAGTTTGAGGTTGCTGTGAGCTGTGACGCCATGGCACTCTACCTAGGGTGACAAAGTGAGACTGTTTCAAAAAAATTTGAGGTATGTATAGAAATGTATTTCCATTGTATAAAAATATGCACAAAACTAATAAAGATGAAATGAAGGATGGCATTTACCTTTCTCAAGAAAGGGAAAGAAATGGAATTGGGAAGGGTGCCAGGGGGCTTCAGAAACATCTGTGGTATTTTCTTTAAAAAAAAAAACAAAACAGTATCTGAAACAAGTACAGCACACACGTGTGAACACTCAAGTTACATGGAAACTTGCTATAATTCTGACAAAAAAGCTAGAATTTTATTCAGACTGTAGGGTTCAGTGTATAAGGTGCAGGTTATTTAAGGAAAATAGAAAACTTTGTCTTTGAGTCAGTGTGTGACTGGCTTTTGTCAATAGCAACATGAGGCATTTAGAGAGGAGGAAAGTCAGGTAACGTGTAACCACTAGCTTTTACTGAAAGTCATTGATAGGGAAGGGGGTAGAAAGAATAGAATTTTGCTTCATTCCCTTCTGATGTGAGGTAAGACAAGGAAATAGGGCCTAAAAATGATTGATAAGATAGAGACTAATGTATAAGTCATTCCCTCCTTTTTAAATTTTCTGCTGCTTGTGGAGAAAAATCAAGAATTCCAGGGGCCAGAAAGTTGATCTAAAGTCATTCCTTCAATTAACTTGGTCATATATTGAACTTTGAGTAGATAGAGTACAGAGTCACTAACTATTGGGTGTGTGGGGTGAACCAGGATCAAGGACAAACTTCTCAGAAGGGATTTTAACCCCAAGGGAAGAATTCAGTGAGAACTAGCAAAGAAAAAGGTAAGAATCGATTAAAAATATCAGAATTATACTTTTCTTCTTCAGCAGTTTTCATATCACTTTCGAAACTGAGTAAAGAATGTCAGTCACTAAAACTTTAAGTAGTTTTATTATTGATAAATAAGGTATATATCATTTATTCTAAAAATTATGAAGATGCCTTCAGCCAAGAGCCCGTATGTTATGGTAATGTGTTCCCACCTGCTCTGTTTATACAAACTGTAACTGGAACAGAAAAATCCCATCAGAATTTTAGCAGGGGTTCTATTTTCACCTGATAATGTTTTAAAAAAATCAAAGCTGGTATGGTGTTATTAAGGGATCATGAAAGTTCCAAGGGACTTTGGGGGTGTTGAAGCAGAATAACTTCAGTGCTCATGTTTCAGTAACCACAGGGCTGGAAGAAATGCCCAGATGCAGCACTGGACAGGCCTGCACGGATGGCCCCTGGTGGCTGAGCTGCTTGGTTTGTCACACTGTGCAGGGAGGTAGACACATTGCACTGCCTAGTGACGGCCTTCTAGTTTGTAAAAGGCTCGTTCTCTGTCTTCAGTCTTCTCTCACTCCTTCCTAAGCCGATGAAGCAGAAGGGAACTCTTGCTTGGCTGTTGTGACTTCCCTCCTTGGCTGGAGGGCACTTCTGTGCACTTTCAGGCCCTGCTCCTGAAAACCTCGCTTCCGCTGACTTCCGAGGCACGGTTCTCTCCCGGATCTCATTCCCTCTCCTTTGCTGGCTCTTCTTTCTCAGCCTGGGAGGGCGTTCTTTGGATTCCATTTCACTTTCTCCCTTGTCACCTTTTCCTTGATCAGTCTCAGTCATGTCTAGGGCCATTTTCTTACACGCTCATGACTAGTTGCACTGGGAACTCAGACTTTCCATCTGAACACCTTGCCTATATCTCCACAGGGATCACCTATGGGTCCAGAAGAATCTAGCGTACCTTTTCCCCTGACACTCATTGCTCCTTGATGTTCCTCCATCTGGAGAAATAACGTCACTGCCTCTGCTCAGGCCCATAGCAGGAGCCACAGGCCATCCTGGAGGGTCTCTTCTCTCCTGCCCTGCTCATCTAAGCAGTGAACACACCACTCCCCCTCCCAGGAACTTTCATGCTGTGCTCTTGCGGCATTACTTACTTTACCCTTCTCTCATTTCATCTCTTGTCAAGTGTTCCTATTCAGAGCGATTTTTCTTGACTACAATTCTAATCACATTATCACTTGGCTCAACACCCTTTGGCGGCTCCCCACGGCTGGCCAGTTAGAATAAGGTCCAAATCCCCACCATGGCACATGGCACACAAGCCTCCACAGGTCAGCAGTGTGTCCCCTCCCTGCCCTATCTGACCGTTTCATTCTCTTCCAGGCTTTTCTCCATGCCAGCACCCTCTGCTCTAGCCACACGGAACTCCTGGGTCCCCAAACAGGGTGAGCTGCTTGGAGCCTTTGTGCTGGGCCCTTTGACTAGAAGCCTCTTCCTTGTCTCAAGCCACCCCCTGCCTGGCCAGGCCTGCTGATCCCTCAGGAATCAGCGTAAGGCCCCTCCTCCTAGTCTGGCTGGACGCTCTCTCTTCCCACTCCCAGGTCAGATTGCCTTCTCTCTCCTTTTGGCTCCTGCACACACAAATTCCTTCCAGTGGCAGTGACATTTTGTTGCATTTAATTGCTGACTCATACATCCCCTTCCTTTTTGAAACTACTTTTGAACTATTTCTTATTCATCTTTTTACCCACAGGGCTTTGCATAATGCATAGATATAATGCATGGGCCGTAATAGGTACTTAATAAATATTTGTTGAATGAATAAAGATTTATCTCAGTTAATGCAATAGATGTAAAAATTTCATTTAGAAAAGACTCATAACTTCCCTGGAGCAGGGGCACTTTAAAAAGGAACCCTGCTGTGACTTGTTTGGTAAGGCATGTGATAAACTTCAATTTATTTCCTTTTTAAGGTTTGTAGTTTCCTAAAGCATCCATATTTCTTTTTTTTTTTTTTAATATTTTCTCAATACATATACATGTGTTTATTTGGTTTCCACTTTTTGCCTTCACAAAATTAAACAGGCTTAAAATTTAATAACAATAACAATGTTTAAGACAAGGACTAGAAACAAAAACCTTATAAAGAATGAATGAAGATTAATACATTCGAAAAAGAAATCAGACGATTGCTGCAATGAAATATTGAGCAATAATAATAATAATGCAAAAAAGGGAACATTTACATTATCAGATAAAAGTATGTCTATCATAGAAGCATTCATATTTCTGATTCACAAGAAGAGAATTAAAGTCTAGTTGGTTTCATTTTTCCTGGATTAGACCTCTTGATGATGGTCTTGTCCACTTTCTGTACTATTCTTGTGTTTCCCAGCCTGGTCCTCCCATCCAGAGCATCACTGGACACAGAGAAGTCTACATCCTTATTTCTTGTTCCTATCATGGATGTCAGAATTTTCAAATTTACTCCTGGTTTTACTGGGATATGTAACCATCCCTCAGGATCCATTTCTAAGTTTCTCAATATTTATCATCAGTATCGTCTTTGGGTTGTCTCGATGAAGGCTTCCTCTCAAATGTTTATTTAGGGCCGATTCCTCATCTCTCCTCTGATAGTAATTTTGGTCAGATAGTGACTGGAAAATAGGCTGCGTCTTCTGTAATCATCTCTGGTTTATTTCTTGGTTCACTTTTTATGACTTTGAAAACAAGTGGGGTGGGGAAGCATGGTAAGTGTCTACCTCTGATTCTCTGGTGCTTTTGACCCCTTTGTGACTGGTAAACATTACTCACAGAAAAATTCATCCCCAACAGCAGAATCAGGAGACAGAAAGATGTCATGGCCACCCATCTTTGCTTATGAAGACCTCCAAGTTCTACTTCAACAATGCCTGTGAGAGAGGTTCACTCCTCAGGGTCTCACAGACAAGTAGGTTCTCTTTATAAATGCCAGCAACTGTTTTTCAGGCTGGGTCATCTCATAGTCATGGTTTTTCAGGACTTCTCCTTTAGCCATAAGATGCGCTGAGGGCACAGCTCCTTGCTATCTAATTTGGGGAAGTAAAGTAATCCTTTTGCTTTCAGCAGATAAATATAGTTGTTGCTTCACTGCCTGGCCCTCTAAACTAGATTGAATAAATGATTCATATGAAGAAAACATTTCCTGTGACCACTATAACTCCTGGATTTATATTAGTTATCTATGCCAGCTTAAGCTGGGAAATGATTTCCAGCACTTTCTGCCCAAGTTGTATTAAGTGCTATAGGTCAAAATTCAGATTGTACATTCAGTAAGTAGTAACCACTGGGTAAGCATTCCAGCTAAACTTGTGTTTTGAAGAGTAGGCTTTAATTGTAAAAAATAATTATAAAAATGAATGCTGAGTTACATAATAATACAACTTTCAGAAAATGGTGGGTAACCCATACCCTAGAAAGTGGTTTTGTTATATGTGCTTATTTTAAGACCTATAGGAACCCAGAGGTTTGTTTCAAACTGAAGGTGGCATTTCATCTCTTTGGGACAGCAGAGTTGTTAACATATCAAAGAAGAACATTTATGCTTCTATCCCAGCAGCATGCCTGTATCAGCTTTTATTACACATATCTGTAGTGGTGTGGTGGCTGGCCAGGCACTTGTAGATCAATAAGCAGCTAAAAAGGGAAGATACATCAGAGACCATAATGGTTTCTTCACAGAAGATAGAACGTCTCCAGATAGTGAAGTGCATTTAGGAATAACAACAATGATATGCCTGTATTGAGATCCTCATTATTTAGAAGAAAGAAATAGACTCTCTCAAGGTGATGAGTCCTAAAATAAAGCTCTTTAACATGCTAAATATACATTCCAGGAGGTCTTATGTCTACTGTTACAGCTGAATGCAAAACAAATTCAACTTGTTTTAAGGGAAGAATTCCCAGACAGAGGAAGACAGGATTAGTTCCCTTGGCCTCAAACATTATTCAATTATAGTTATGCTTGGTTTTCCTATTAATTAAAAAAAAATCTTGTAGTCTGAACACTGATTTTTAAGAGACTCGAGTGTGCTTGGATATAGCATTAGTGGGGAAGGCAAAGGCCCTAAAGACAAAGTGGTATAGATGGAGGTGGAGGGTGATGGAAACTTATAGAAGATAACACAGAACTCCCACATGAGGGTTTTGATTTGAAGGCTGGGGTCACATAGAGTCTACTTGTGCTGAGTGTGGTTATGTGCAGGTGAGGTCTGAGGGCCACATGACATGAGAGAGGATGGTGACTTTTTCCAGTGGAGTAACAATTTCTGCTCTGCGCTTCTCCTTCAAAATGTATGAGTAAATTATATATTCACTTACTCAATAAGTATTGGTGAGTACTTACCTGTCAAGATTTGTACTAGGTCTTAGAATGTAGTCATTCACCAAATAGGCAAAACCCTCTGCATGCACAGAGCTTATCTTCCAATGTGAGAAAATAGACAATAAAAATATCAGTAAGTAAAACATGTAGAGATAAGTGATGAGAATAAACAAGCATAGAAGAAGTATAGAAAATGTGAGGCGGTGGGTTGACATTGTAGATGTAGTGGCCAGGGAATGCCTCACTGGCAAGCAGACATTTGTTTGAATGAAGACCTGAAGGACAGGAGGAAACAGCTATGGTGCTATTTGGAGGAAGAGCATCTCAGTGGAGGGAATAATGAAGGCAGTGGCCCTGATGTTGGAGGATGGCAGCCTACTGTCGAAATAACAAGGATGGAGAAATGGATAATGTGGAGCAGGTGAGGGGGTTTGCAGTGGGATATGATGCCAGCGAAGTAAACATCCACCCTACATAGGGACTGAAGGAAGTGAGATGGGAAGCATTGCAGAGTGTGAGGAGAGGAGTGACACAAAAAGAAACGTGGGTAGCTGAGTTGATAATAGATGACAGGGGGGCATGTGTAGGAGCAAGGAGACCAGACAACAAAGAGGGGGCTAGAACTTGAGTGCTGGGAGGAGAGATTGGATTCTGGGTGTATCTTGAATGGAGAGTTATCAGGGTTGGTTGGTGATTCAGAAGCAAGACAGTTGAGCAAAAGAGGAGTAAAAGACAGAACAAAGGTTTCAACAGGGGCTAGAAGTAGTCCCTGCTACTAGTTATTAATTAATAATAATTAATAGTAGTCCCTGCTATTAATTATGATGGGTAGGACTACAGGGTCTTGTTTTGGGAATCCACTATTTTGGATCCGATAATCTCAGAGGAAACTTTTAGATGTTCAAGTTAAGATTTCAAGAGTTAAGTGAGGTATAGGACTGGGTTCAGGGGAAAAATCTCATTGGAGACATAAATTGAGGATTCATTAGCTCACAATATGTAAAGTCATGAGACTGGGAGAGATCATCAAAGAGGCATTATAACTCTAGAAGAAGAGATGTCCCAGGATTCAGTTCTAGGGCACACTGGCTTGTTAAGGCTCTCAGGAAGAACCAGCATATGAGATTGAGAGGAACAGGCCAGGGTAGTCAGAGGAGCACTGGGCAAGTGTGCTCTCCTGGAAGCCAAGTGGAGACCACGTGTTAAGGAGGAGGAAGTGGTCACCAGTGTGAAGTGCTGTCAATGGGTCAAGTACAATGAGGCCTGAGACTTGAATCTTGGATTTCACAATGTGGAGGTCATTGATTTCAGTATTGGGGGCAAAATGTGGCCAATGTGGGTCCAGGAGTGGATGAGAGACGTTGAATGTAAGCAACTTAAAAAAAAATTAATTAATTTATTATATTTCAAAAATTTGGGGAGTACATTTTTTTTTTGTTAAGGTGGATAAATTGTATAAAGCTAAAGTCAGGGCTTTCTTTCAGTGTACTCATTACCATAATAGTGTACATTGTACTTGATAGGTAGATTTTTATCCCCCACTGCCCTTCCATCCTCTTTCTTCTTAGTTTCCAAAAGAAGTTTTATTAGAAATGTAAAAGAAGAAGTGGTAGCTAGACTGAGAAAGTTAAGTCAAGAGAGACTTAAAAAGATTATGTTTTCAAAATAAACAAATAAAAGTGTATTTATTTGTTGATAGAATGGTTCACAGGTGGGGATAAAACTGATGGTGGAAGAAGAAGAAGAAGAAGAAGAGGGAGAGGGAGAGGGAGAGGGAGAGGGAGAGGGAGAGGGAGAAGAAGAAGAAGAAGAAGAATAGAATTGTTGGAGCAATTTCTGAAAAAGGCCAAAACAGAAGGAAAGGTAGAGAAAAAGGTTGAAAGAAAGGAACATGTCCAAAAAGAAATGTATGTTTTAGGTCAGGCAGGAAGCAAAAATCTGACATTATCTTTCTTAACGCAAGTTATCAATGTCTTGCTCCTGTTACACGGCTTGTAGGATAATTTGGGCACAGTGCTTTAAGCTTTTTAGAAGAGAGTATCTACTGCCTTTTAGTGTCTTATTATTGAGTAATTAATGGGAGTTCTCTGAAGGAAGCAGGATTGGAGAGTGAACCTTACTACATTCTATTTATGTATGGTGGCTTTGCTTTCTGCTTTATAAATAGGAACTCTGGTCAGAGTAGCCAAACTATTCTAAGCACCAGGTGGCTAGTGATTGGTTGGACATCCTGAGACATTTTGCCCTCAGGTGTTAGTTGGAATGTGCCGTGCTGTGTCTTGAAGAATGGTGCTCTAGGAAGTTTAAACAGGTTTCATTTTTTAAAAAGATAGGACAGCTCATCCTCTAACCCTCTCTTACTAGTTGCCGCCTCCTATAGGGATCCTTTAAACAATGGTTTCTACAGTTTTTCATTTAATAGCCATCACTCTAATTAGACTCTTAGGGTGCCTTGGCTCTGATGACCTTCAGGTCATTTTTGGAGATAAAGCTGCTTTATTTTCAGGCTGAATAGCCACATTCTTGCCTTGTCATCCTAAAAATGCTGCACTGTGCCTGATTAAATGACTGAAGACCTTTGGTGGTGCAGAATCAGTCTTCTTTGTCTATTATACTGTAAGTTTTTTTTTTTTTCTGGAAAACATAGCCCAAGAATTTCTGGTAACCCCTTAGCAACAAATATTTTCTACAATTAATGTAGAAATTAAAGTTCCCAAACCTTCCTTTTTGGAAGGTTTGGCTATTGTGTAAAAATAATTTGCCACATTTATAGGCAGTCATTTTGCAGCTTTCATGAGAAGGTATGGATGTCATTAGCCTCTTTTATTTCTTTCATGGGGATTATAAGGTCTCAAAATTCTAAGAAAAGCTGTGTGAGTTCTAGAGACAAAGAATAACAGGTGCAAGCTAGTGGAGCAGGTGGTGTATAATTTCACCTTTGCCGTCTACTCAGAATTAGGTGGGAAACCAGGTTCCAATTTGGAAGCCATGTGAGAAATGCCATTTACTGCCACCTGTAATTGCACCTAACTTTTGACTTTTTTCTTTACCCTTCTGGTATGTGTCTGGGAATACACTTGGTTCTATCTGTAAGCAAGTAGGTTCTGATTTTTCATAAAATGTCTTCCAAAGTGTGTATCTTGACCAGTTTTATTTTTTCAAGCTTCTGGGAATCTTTTAGCATGTGATTTTTCTCTATTAGGTTATTGCTTCTTTCTTCCACAGCTATCACAGTACCTGGGTTTATTCAATAGTTTACTTTTTTTCTTAATCTTCTATCACCTTCTCTCTCTTTCTGCTTCTCTCAATCAGATCTTTTGATCAGTACTTTTTATTTGATTATTTTTTCTCTTTAAATAGATACTTTATTATACCCACAGGCAATAAAATCCCAGAGCTACTGTTAGGCATATAAATACAGATCCTGCTAAATATTTAATATTATCAAGCTTGTGTGACTTGAGCATGGTTTTGAGGCCCACAACCTCAGTCTCTATCTTCCTGTCTGGGTGAGGGTCCGGTCTTGCTGGGCATGCAATGCCATTATTTCTGTGCTTAATTCCAACAGCTTCCTTTTGTTCAAAGAATACAATTTTTCTAGATTGAAGTCTAACTTGGTATCTGTTCAGACTTTGATCACTTCATCCATTACTTGTTTTAACTGATGTAGTTCAAATTTTATTTTCTCATTTTCTGCACTGAGGGCTGAAAATTCACTCTTCTTCAAAATAATCCTATCTTTTTTCACAATAGTTTTATTATAAATGTAAAGAAAGAAGTGGTAGTTAGGCTGAGAAAGTTAAGTCAAGAGAGACTTAAAAAGATTATGTTTTCAAATTAGAGAAATAAAAGCACATTCATTGTTGGTTGGTGGTTCAGAAGCAAGACAGGTGAGCAAAAGAGGAGTCAATGTCTCTCTGAGACGTTATTTGCTGAAGAGTGATCTCCTGCTGCATCTTGGTGACCATGTCTTTGTAGACGATATCCACGTTGGCCTCCATGATCTTGACCAATGCAGATACAATGATTTCTGCTTGCTCAGTAGTAAACCCATTTTCTTTAAGTAGGCACACAAAGGCATGGGTGTCAAAGTAGAGCTTTCTACTCCCAAAAGAGGTGCAATCTCTCCTTTTGCACTCCAGCTGCAGGTACCCAACAGATAAGCTTAGCTCTTTTTTGTAGGAGTGAGGGCGGCCGCCAGGCGGTGGCAGAGATGAAGGGCGCCAGCGGCACCCGGGACGAGAACTGGCTGGCACCTCCAGATGCTGCTGTGCCTGGACAGGGGTGCAGCAGGGCTGAGGCACGAGTGCTCCCAGTCCCAGGGTGGCTGCGGCCCTTATCAGTACTTTCTAAAACCAGTCTAACCCTGATCCACCTTGTCAATACGTGTGGCAGGGAGAGGAGGTATTTTACATATGCAGGACCCAGGCTCAAAAACATTTATCATTTGTTGACTGGCTAGTGAAGAGTGGAACCAGACTGGAACTATTGCCTTTGCAGTTTTTTTTTCAACCAAGGCACCCCAGAATGCTGCCTCAGTGCTAAGTTGAATTGGGAATGTGTACTCTTACCTCTCCTTGATAAACTGGTATCCCTAGGATTAACCAGGTAGGTGAAGGCGAGTGTTAAGTGCTAATGGTGGCCTTGGGCAACAAAGCCATATCTTACCATTTGCTTTGATGATCTCAGGCACAGTGTCTGGAGGAATACATAACATGATTAACCTCTTGGCCAGACTCTTGCTCTCATAATAGGCATTCCCATCTATTTGAGTGAGAAATAGGTTTTTTTTTTTTTTATAGTTTTAAAGAAAAAAAAAGTTTATTTTGCTTTTTCAAAAAGAGCGAGAAGGGAATGAGCCATGGCACACAGAAGAGAGAGAGGGATGTGCTGGGTGAGCGAGAAATAGTTTGATAGAGTAGTATTCTATATAAATATTTTGTTACACTGTGATTTAAGTTGTATTGTAAGTAGAATGATTACTCATTGAATAGTGACCAATGAGTGCACAGCCAGATTATTCTCCTCAGCATTCCCTGCAGTTAGAGGTAGATGTGGCCACGTGAATGAATTTTGGCCAGGATGTGAGTAGGAGTGATGCATCCACTTCTGTGTCTGTTCCCTGAAGTCCTCCTGTGTGATCTCCTGCTTTCTTCTGTCTCGTGTTTGGATGATAACACTCTAGGTGACATTGGAAGGCAAAGATTGAGGATGCAAAAAACCCTGGGAAGCCTGAGTCCTTGAACTACAGGAAATAATGACCTCCTCTGTCTTGGACTTTAGTGAATAAAAAATACACTATATAGTTAAATCCCTGAGGTTTTGAAGTTTATCTGTTAGAGTAGCTAGTATTTCATTATTTATGCATGCATATTAGTGTAATACATATTTTTTAAGTTAATATGCAATCCTATATTATAGCTAGCATTAAGACAACATGTGAACTGGCTACATGCAGATTAGCACAATAAATGCTATATTCATCTATGTGCATTTATAATAATATTTGAAGGAATAAAGGATAAATTTAATACATTTTTCCAAAAGTACTAAGTATTGTTTAGGATCACTTAACCTAGACAATAACAGATAATAACCTTGTTATTATTTCAAAATTGAAGAGAACCAACTTTTTAGCCAATAGAGCCCATGAACTCTGTCCATGGTTCTGAAATCTTAGCAGTTTCATAGTGTTAAATTTGTAAATGTCTCCTCCAAACCTCATCATCCTTGGTGTGTACAGTATTTCTTCTTATAGAACTTATCTTTATCCATCATATACTTAGTTTTCTTCTTAAACAAATAGCCATTTCATTTATCAAATCTTGCCAAAGTTTTCTATCCATAATTTTCTATTCTGATTCACAGAATTACCAAGAGTGCCAGGCTGCAAAGTTCTGATACCAGTGATGTGAATCTCTACAACTTTTTCCCAGTCAGAAGGTATCTCTCCAATCTATTATGTCTTTTACTCCCTTATGGAAATTGGAGTTTGTGCCACTGAAATTCCCTAATATCAATGGGAAACTGCTTTTCTAATCCTAATCACTCCCATCAGATTAAATTCAGAACACTCTCTTAAAGGGCTTTAAGTTTAAAATCAAAGATTTATCAGTTTTGTCATAACAGAATTTAAAAAATATGTTTGGTACTATCCCAGTTTTAAAACATTTATTTGTAAAGTGGTTTGTCTGAGCTACTGTTTTATTTTATTTATTTATTTTTTTGTAGAGACAGAGTTTTACTTTATTGCCCTCGGTAGAGTGCTGTGGCATCACACAGCTCACAGCAACCTCCAATTCCTGGGCTTAGGCAATTCTCTTGCCTCAACCTCCCAAGTAGATGGGACTACAGGTGCCGGCCACAGCACCTGGGTATTTTTTTTGTTGTTGAAGTTTCGCTAGGGCTGGGTTTGAACCTGCCACCCTTGGTATATGGGGCCGGTGCCCTACCCACTGAGCCACAGGCGCCACCGATGGGCTACTGTTTAAATAGCTTCCATAGAGTGTGAGTAGTTAAGAGTGTAGATCCTGAAGTTATACTGCCTCCAAATCTCACCTTCTTTGTTCCTATCTGTATGACCCTGAGAAAATCACTTAACCTTCCTACATCTCAGTTTTCTTATTTGTAAAATGTAGATTACATTTGTAGTCTACCTTATAGTTTTATTGTGAGGGTTGAATGAGTCAACATAAATGAAGGCCTTGGAAGAGTACCTGGCACATAGTAGGTTCAGACTATTATTATTACCTTTAAAACTCACAAGATTTTGAGTGTATTGACTAGTGTCATCGATAGGTAGGTATCAGTGTTAAATAATTGACAAAATGCCTTCTGTTCCCAGTAGCATCTCATGTGCAAGTACATACCTGAACGTTTCCAGGTGTAATTTCTTTTTGGCTTTGGCTTCCCCTTTCAGATGCAGTTTGCTCTTCTAATAATCTGTCTTTAGCCCCTTCTTGGTTATCTTTATAAAATCAAACCCAAACAAAAACAAATGAAAAAACTATTTTTTAAAACATAAACATCTCTAATTTTACTAAAACCCTTATTAGACCACACATCCCTATAATTCCTGGCAGGATTGAGTCTAGGGAGTTTGTCTTTGGAGACTCTTTTTGATTCTTCTCCTCCTTCTCTTTCTGATTCTTTTCCTCCCTTCACATTCATTTTCCTCCCTTTTCTATGATTTAAAACTTTTCTCTA
Source organism: Loris lydekkerianus (assembly GCA_963574355.1). Classification (NCBI taxonomy): domain Eukaryota; kingdom Metazoa; phylum Chordata; class Mammalia; order Primates; family Lorisidae; genus Loris; species Loris lydekkerianus. Next base: position 38,080 of record CAUYPK010135896.1, read on the forward strand.
CCTTCCTTCCTATCATAGCTCTTCACCTCAGAAAGGAATCTGAGCACATCCTTTATTTTCAGTTGTAGATGACCAATCAGGCTGAGTACCTGGCCCTTCCCAGGAGAACTTGGTACAGATATGAAGCCTAAGCTTTAAGGTAGAGGAATACCTTCTTTCTCCTTTCCTTCCAGATAGGGTCTCACTTTGTCTCCTAGGGTGGCACAATCACAGTTCACCACAACCTTTAACTTCTAGGCCTAAGTGATCCTCCCACGTCAGTCTCCCAAGTAGCTGGGACTACAGGCATGTACCACCATGCCAACATAGTTTAAAACTTTTTATAGAGATGGGGTCTAAGCAGCTATGTTGCTTAGGCTGGTCTTGAACTCACGGCCTTAAGTGATCCTCATGCCTCAGCCTTTCAAAGGGTTGGGATTACCTGCATGTATCACTGCAGCCTTAAACTCCTGGGCTCAAATGATCCTCCTGCCTCAGCCTCTTGAATAGCTGAGACTATAGGCCTGTGCCACCATGTTTGGCTAATTTTTTCTGTTTTTGGTAGAGATGAGGTCTAGCTCTTGCTTGAACTCCTGACCTTAAAGGATTCTTCAATCCTCCTGCCTTGGACTCCCAGAGTACTAGGATGACAGGCATGAGCCACTGTGCCCAGCCACACACAGTCCTTTCTAACATCATTATAAATAGCTATTTTTTTCACTCTCTCACAGGTCTGGCTCTGATTAGATTTTAAACATTAATTCATTCTGAATTGAATCGTCAATTTGCTTAATGGACTTAAATACAGCAGTAATTTATTGGTAAAGAACCATAAGCTGGGACTCACAAAGAGGGATGCAGACCAGAATAGAACTCTACACCCTGTAATGTTCTAATCTCTTGATTGGGCATGGGAGCTTGATTTGCACTGTTATGGATCTATAGCAAGTCACAATTTCACATGTATCAACTATATTAATATGTTACTGTCCTTCATCGCAGCTTAGGTGACATTTAATTGAAAGATCACTGTGCTAGGTTGAATCAAAGCATTGACTCCCACACTCAGCTCTGCCATTTACCTGGGTCACTATCCCCTTTGGAGCTTGGGTCTGCAAAATGAAAATGATGTCTCTTAATTCAAGCTGCAGTCAAAATCTCCAGGGAAGCTTAAAAATAAGCAGATTCCTAGACCCCAATTCTGTATCATATTTTAAAAAAATTCTGGATTGGCTTGGTGCACGTAGCTCAGTGTGTAGTGCACTGGACACATACACAGAGGCTGGCAGGGTTGAACCCAGCCTGGGCCTCGAACAACAATGATAACTGCAACAACAACAACAAAAGTAGCTGGGCATTGTGGCAGGCGCCTGTAGTCCCAGCTACTTGGGAGGCTGAGGTAAGAGAATTGCTTAAGCCCAGGAGTTTGAGGTTGCTGTGAGCTGTGATACCATAGCACTCTACTGGGGTGACAAAGTGAGACTCTATCTCAAAAAAAAAAAAAAAAAAAAAAAAAAAATTCTGGATTTATAGAAGTTCCAAACACTTATATTCATATGTAAATACAAAAGCATGCTTGACCAAATAGAAATTATTTTTAGACGTTCTTTCTTTC
>CAUYPK010135900.1:0-12630 GCA_963574355.1 Loris lydekkerianus
GACTTTACTGCCTTAAATAGGGTTTTCACTTAATTAAATGTGCCACTAAATATTGTGGGTTAAATAGTTCAGTGGAATACAGTTCAGTTCAGCCGCCTACCTCTTCAGCTCAGCCACGACTTGTGGACTGAGCTGAAGCACCGCCCCCTCAAGCAGACGGCAGAAGACAACTGGAGACTACCAGCATTTGATTAGGTGCGTGCGCACCGAATCAAATAACCTGTATGACCCAAGTATAAGGCGAGTTCAGGTTTTTCGGCACAAAAACTCGGCTTATACTCGAGTATATAGGTATGTTAGATCTGCTATTAAAGAATAGAAGTACAGAAGGACTCTATTACAACTTGGACTTTACCTAACAAACACGAACCATGTAACCTAATTGTATGTACCCTTATATTAATCCAAAATAAAAATAAATAAAATAAAAAGGATACAAGTAGAGAATTATTATTGAAGAAATCCTTAGAGGAAACTACTGTATAGAAATGATCGCAATATAATTAAATTCAAAATTCTGGAGAGTAGAAAGAAAACATCACTATATGGTTACTTAATTTTTGAAAAAGATATAATAAACAGGCACTAAAAAAACATTTGAAATGATTAGTTAAAATGGGATAGGGAACCTATGACCTTTTCATTTTAAGATTGTTCTTTGTAAGCAGCAAAGAAAGCAAGAAAAGCCTTCTCAAAAAAAAAATGTAATCTGAACTAAACAATGCGCTTAGTGACTAGATGATTTATGTTCAGTGTAAGCTCCTTATCTCAATGGTCAAAGACAGTTCATATACCAAAGCCACTCTAGGTGAGTATCACTGCCTAACAGATGTTTCAAACTTAACAAGTGTAAAATCAAATTGTTGATTTTTCCCAAAAGATTTACTATCCCAAGATTTTTCCCTACCTTTGTCAGCAGCAATTCTATCCTTCCAGATATTTATCATTTGAAGCAGAAACCTTAAAGACATTCTTTCTTGGAAGAGATGGGGTCTCACTCTGATGCCCAGGCTGGGGTACAGTGGCACAATCATAGCTCACTGTAGCCTTGAACTCCTAGCCTCAGGATATCCTCCTGCCTCAGCCTTCTGAGTAGCTGGGAGTACAGGTGCGTACCACCATACCTGACCAATATTTTTCATTTTTACTTTTTTAGAGATGGGGCCTCCCGATGTTGCCCAGGTTGGTCTGGAACTTCTGTCCTCAAGCAATCCTCCTACTTCAGCCTCTCAAAGTTGAGGATACTGTTGATTCCTCTTTCTGTCATACCCTATCCCCAATTCATCAGCAAATCCTATTAGTCCTATCACTAAAACAAAAGGAGAATTTGATCATCTCATACCATCTCCTCTTCAACTGCTACCTTGACCCCACAAAGCCACCATCACCATCTGGTTTCCAAGCTTTCCACCTTTGCCACTCTGCAGTCTGTTCCCAACCTAGTATCCAGTGATACCTTGAAAAGGTAAGCCAGATTGTGTCATACCTCTGCTTAAGACACTCCAAGGGCTCCTGATCCCATGTTATCCTCCAATGCCCCACTACTTCCCTCCCCTCATTTCCTATCTTTCCCTACTGCATGTTCAAACAGAGAATGTTGTGAAAGGTTTAAAACACAAAATTAAAAATAAGAAGAGGATTAAGTGACTATCCTGCTCCATAAAGGCCATAAATGTAACCTATCTCTACATTTCTAATCTCCAAATACCCAGCCCCTGGTTTCTGAACCTCTTACTTCACTGAAAAACTCAATGTTCCCACGCTTCTCCTTTCCTTTACTTCAAAGTAATGGTGATCTTTGGGCTTCCTCCTAGGTTTTGTTATATTAATTAACTTCCTTCTCTCTTGTATGTTTAATATCTCTCTTAATGCCTTATAGTTTTTTTATGTGTCCTCAACCTTGTCCCCACATCCAGAAATTCTCCTATACACACAAATGACATTCTCTGCTCCATGGCCATACATCACTCATTTACCTCTAAACTCCCTAGAACAGCGGTTCTCAACCTGTGGGTCACGGACCCTTTGTAACAATGAAAATACATGGTGGCATTAGGAAGGTTGAGAACCAATGACCCTAGAATCAGGCTTCCTTCCATCTCCAGTATTTCACTGACAATGCTTGTTTAAATGTCCCTAATATCTTAATGCTAAATCCTCATTTCAATCTCCTCTGCATAGTTGACCCCTATTTTATTTTCTATGCCCTGTCCTCCTACATTTTTACCAGTTTCTTCTCAGTTTACCACACATCTTTCTCCTCCTATATCTTGAATCTAAATATTTCTATTTTCCACACACCTCTTCTCTGTGTAGCCACACACTCTTTGGGTCTACTATTACTTCAATACCAAACACGTTGTTTTTTTTTTTTTTTTTGACATAGAGTCCTCTGCCACTTGGATAGAGTGCTGTGGCATCATCATAGGCACAGCAAGCTCAGACTCCTGGATTCAAGTGATCCTGTTGCCTCAGTTTTTCTATTTTTAGTAGAGATGGGGTCTTGCTCTTGCTCAGGCTGGTCTAGAACTTCAGAGCTCAAGCAATCCACCTGGTTTGGCCTCCCAAAGCATTAGGATTACAGACGTGAGCCACCACGCCCAGCTCATACCAAAAACCTATCTTAGTAGTGCTGACCTTACTGCTGAATCACTCAGTTCCTTCTGAGATTTCTAATTTCATGCCAGACATGGCAGCCCCCAAAAATTTCCTATCTCCACTGCCAGCTAATTTATTCCAGATGCATTTTAGAACAGAATTAACGACCTTCACCAATAGACCCCAAACAATCTTCTCCAGTACTTCCTCTTCCTACCATCCCTTTAATTATTTTCTATTCTAACCCTGTTTATACAAATAGGTTATTCCTTAGTTTACCTTCATGGAACTCCACTTCCCCACATGGCTAGACACTATGAAGTTAGCATATCTGTTGATTATTTTCCATTTCCATTGGCACCATCTTTATCATTGTATCATTGAGAATTTAATACTGGAATTTATCTTAACCTCTCACCTCCTCAAATGATGTGTATTGTACAGCAGCAACAGAGTCAAAGATAAAGCTACTGGAGATGAGATAAACCAACTGGGGAAGTATGGAGAACCAATGAGTGGAAATAAGGTCAGGTTCAGAGAGATGCCCCATTGGTTATCTGACTATAAAGGGACTGCAAGTCACAAATGTAAGAGAATACAGGTTACACTTTAAGAAAACTGAATAATGCCTTGCCGAAAAGAAGGACCTTGTGCTTTCTAGTACAGCCACTGGGAAAGAAAATGTTTCTTCAAAGTATTTTAAGAGTTCCCATAAATGAGCACAATTGTGTTTTTTAGTTTTCCAGGGCTATGACTGTGAAAATAGACACAGTATGTCAGGGACTCTTCTCAGTTGGAAACCAGAGCTGCCCTTCCTGTTCTCCACCTTGTAAAGAAAGAAAATCCCTATCTTAGTCTTGTCACAGGGGCAGCACCTTACCAGGTAATTCTGATGCAGAACAGAATAGACTCACTTTTGACTGACTGAAAGGTTCTTGTCCTTTAGCAAAACACTGATCAAGACAAGAACATGGTTGTATTAGTTTACAATACCACCAACAGTGTAAAAGTGTTGCCTTCTCTCCATAACCATGCCAGCATCTGCAGCTTTGAGACTTTGTAATGTGGGCCATTTGCATTGGAGTTAGGTGATATCTCAAGATAGTTTTGATTTGCATTTCTCTGATGATTAGGGACGATGAGCATTTTTTCATATGATTGTCAGCCATTTGTCTGTCTTATTTAGAGAAGGTTCTGTTAATATTTCTTGCCCAGTGATATATGGGATAATTGGGCCTTTTTTGGTGATTAATTTGAGTTATTTATAGATACTACTTATCAGGCTTTTGTCCGATTCATAATATGCAAATATATTTTCCCATTCTGAAGGTTGTTTATTGCTTGGGTTGTTGTTTCCTTCACAGTACAGAGTGTTTCAGCTTAATTAAGTCCCATTTATTTTTGTTGTTGCAATTGCCATGGAAGTCTTCTTCATAAAATCTTTCCCCAGGCCGATATCCTCAAGTGTTTATCCCACACTTTCTTTGAAGATTTTTATTGTTTCATGCCTTATATTTAAATCTTTTATCCGTCTTGAATCAATTTTTGTAAGTGGTAAGAAGTGTGGGTCCAGTTTCAGTCTTTTACATATGGTTATCCAGTTCTCCCAGCACCATTCATTGAATAGGGAGTCTTTTCCTCAGTGTATGTTCTTGTTTGGTTTATCAATGATCAGGTGGCTATAAGAGGTTAGTTTCATCTCATAGTTTCCTATTTGGTTCCAAATGTCAATGTCTCTGTTTTTGTGCCATGCTGTTTTGATCACTATGGCTTTATAGGACAGCAGAAAGTCTGGTAGACTGACACCCGTGGCTTTGTTTTTATTACTAAGAATTGCTTTACCTATATAGGGTTTCTTCTGGTTCAATACAAAATGAAGAATTATTTTTACAATTCTTGAAAGTATGATGATGATGTTTCAATGGGGATTGCATTGAATCGGTAGATTGCTTTGGGTAGTATGAACATTTTCACAATGTTCATTCTTCCCAGCCATGAGCATGGAGTAATGGAAACAAATTTGTGAAGCAGGTGGGAAAGGCCAGAGACTACCAGATGCTAACCAAATGGTGCAGATACTCTGTCATTCCCTGCCTTCTGCATCTTAAAACTCAGGGCTCCTGTTTCAACAACCATGTGTAGAAACATGTGGTCTATTTCTACTTACCTCCATGAAGCATATACAGATTTTCTTCATAGTATGATAGTGATTTATATGGATAGCAATGAACAACAGGAAGAGATACCTCTTAGAGATACCTCTAAGTCACAAATCAACTTCCTTCTTCAGGAATCTGAAGATGGAATCTCATTATTTTGTGTTTTAAATATCAGTAACAAACAAAATTTCCACAACTCAAAATAAATAAATAAATAAGGGAATAACATGCACATTAGGAGAAAACATTTTGTTTAAACAACAATCATTCTCATTGAAACGGCAGCCCTGAAATTACATTTGTTAAGTAACAGTCACATCCTAAATAACAAATCCAGAGGATATAGTTAACTACCACGTGAAGTAGTTTGCTTGTATTTAGAGGCCATGTTGTATGAAAATATATATATTTGTAAATACTCCTGACACATTCTGAGAGGAGATGTTCACATTTCTGGAAATAGTCTGAAAGGATAAAAGAATTATACCTCCTATTCCTAGTGTGAAAGTAGAACACTTTAAGTACAAGATTCTTTAATTTACTCCCAACTAAAAACTTTTCTGAAACAGATGTCACAGCTGCCAGTTGCTGGTTAAAAAAAAAAATAATAAAACTTTAAAAAGATATGAGAGACTATATGCACCACTGCTTTGAGAATAGAAACTTTGAGATAGCTATAACATTTTGTCAGATAGCTAAAAACAGTTAGCACAGGGCAGTGACTCTGGATCAAAGGAGTAGGGCACTGGCCCCACATACTGGAGGTGGTGGGTTCAAACTCGGCCCCAGCCAAAGAAAAAAAAGAGAGTTAACACATATTTATATATCCGTTAAAATAAAATTTTAGCTCAACATTCACTTATTCTATACCTTGTCCTAATACTTTCCATCTAAGTCTATTTGCCAAGGGAATAGAAATGTATAGTAATATTTAAAAGTTTGTTTATAATGGCTCCAAGAAGTATGAACTTGTAAACTTTAGAAAAGAATTTTTGTGTGGGAAACTAAGTTGTTAACATTATTGGTTATAGAAAACTCTTTGTGAAACACGTTCTGGGAGTGGAGACAAGATGGCTGACTGAAGCCAGCTTTCCACAGAGGCTACTGTCCAGAAGGAGAGTTAAAGTACAGAAATTTAGCAAGTAACCTGGTGGGTTAGAGCTGCGCCGAGAGAAGGTTGAAGAACACACATCAACCCTGCTGAGGCAAGCTGCAACCCCAACGATACAAACAAATGGAACAAAATTCATCACCAAGTGGAGGGGAGTCCCCACCCCCATGAGAACAGCTCAGAAAACCACACACACACAAAAAAACAAGTAGAGTTCAAAAGTCCTTCCACTATACTCCATGGGAGAGACCCTCTAAAAACTGGACCTACGCCCCCTACTAGGGGGCCATGGCACTCTCCTGCCAGGCATAAAACTGTCTAAAACTGTATATATTCTCTACCTGCAATTCTGAGCTCCCAGCACTGCCCTCCACTCTCATTCTGAGGTCTAGAGGCCTGTCCCCCAGGAGTCCAGATTCTTGGGTAATTTCTCAAGGGGTGTGGACAGGGCCTAGACTGCAGCTGGTGAGTGCTAATTCTGCAGCATGGGAGAGGATGGTCAGCTGAGAGGGAACCATGCTGTGGCAGTGCCCCAAGGCGCAGAGCAGCAGCCATTTTTGGCAACAATAGGGCTCATTCCCAGATATTCTGAAGTCACACCCCTGGCTCTCTGGGCAACCAGAGGAGGCTGGGCATCTTCTCAGGTGGCAACCACCGTGGAATAGATCTGGGACGGAAATGCAGGCCCCGTGAGTAAAAGGTTTGCTTGAGGCGGAACCGGCCTGGGTGGAGCACGGGGAATAGAAAACACAACCACAGAGCCAGGAGATTCCCAGGGAGGGGCTGACCCAGAGAACCGCTTTACTTAGCCTAAGACGTACTCAGCCCATAGGGGACCATCAGCTTAAACAAAGGAGGGCAGGAAGAGGCTGGAACTGACAGGAAACCATGCTGCGAATACAATCTACACCTGAGACCATACAGCAGTACAAACAGGGCCTGAGGCACAGGTTATTTGAACTCAAAACAGCTTATCTTCTGCAGGGGAAATTAGCAGGGACAGAAAAAATTCCACAAAGTTGTTCTGTTCTGTCAGTAACATCAATCAGTGGTGGGGCTGGAAATGAGTGAACAACCCCCAGCCTTCATCAAGTGCCCAAGGTTGGCAGGCCTCACCTCCCTCTGCTGAAGATGCAGAGATCAGTGGCAGGGCTGAGCAGACATAGATTTCCTTGTGATTCAGGCAGGTGCAAACCCCTGGAGTATCTGCTCAATGGAGGCAACTGGATGACAGCCCTGCAGGGTTATCAGTGACTGGGTGTGAAAGAGGTGCAAGGTGGGGAAGAAGGCATCAACCTTCCCAGACTAATCTATTTGCTGGGTGGGTCCTACTGACTTCACGGAGCACCAGAGCAAGTCATATTTGAATTGTAAGCAGACCCCTGTGATCTAGTAACTTTTAAACTCTCCCACCTGAGACAGGTGCTGACTGAGACAATTGATTTGGACCTTCTGAACAGACCCAATCACCTGAGGACTATCCAAGTGGTGCCCTGGGTGAGTGCTTGTAGGAAAATTTGATTTTACTTTTCCAATTGTTACCTGTGGCGGGAGGGGTGACTTAATTCCTGGTATTTCTCCACAGGTGAGACTTCAACCCAGAGTAACTGTTTCACTAGGGTTGGACACAGACCAGCTAAAAATAAGACAGAGCCACTTAGCCCCACCACACCAAACAGGTCCCCAGTTTCTCAGGCAGTAGCACTGTATGGGTCCTCAACAAAGCTGCAGGGGAAAAGTCAAACAGTGTAAAATGATCATGGGATGGAATCAGCAGAAAAACTCTGGTAACATGAACAACCAGAATAGATCAACCCTCCCAAGGAAAGATATGGCAGATGCAACTGAAGATCCCATTCATAAACAGCTGGCCGAGATGTCAGAACTCGAATTCAGAATGTGGATTGTAAACAAGATTAATAGAATGGAGGAAAATTTGAAATTAGAAATTTGCAGAGCAATTCAAAGTTGGAATTAGAATTTTGAGGAAAAATCCATAAGTTGTCTCAAGAATTCAATGCATTTAAAGACAAAACCACCATAGATTTTGACACATTGAAGCAAGAATTTGCATCCCTCAAAGATCTGAAAAATACAGAAGAATACCTCAGTAACAGAGTGGAGCAAGCAGAAGAAAGGATTTCTGACTTTGAAGACAAAGCTTTTGAACACTCCCAAACTCTCAAAGAGGAAGAGAAATGGAGAGAAAAAAACAGATCATTCTCACAGAGAGCTCTGGCATAATTTGAAGAAGGCTAATATACGCCTCATTGGAATTCCTGAAAGTGATGAAGTGGCTTCACAAGGCACAGAGGCCCTTTTCCATGAAATTATGAAAGAGAATTTTCCAGACATGCCAAGAGATTCTGAAATTCAGATACCAGACAAATTCAGAACCCCAGCACAAATCAACCCAAATCAGTCATCCCCCAGGCACATCATAATTATAACTTTACTAAAGTTAATACGAAGGAGAAAATTCTGAAAGCAGCCACATGTAAGAAATCCATTACCTACAAATGGAAGAATATTAGAATGACTGCAGATCCCTCTGCTGAAACCTTTCAAGACACAAGAGGGTGGTGTTTGATTTTTAATTTCCTAAAATAAAATAACTTTCAACTCCGGATCCTTTATCCAGCTAAACTGAGTTTCATTTATGATGGAGAAATTAAACACTTTAATGACATTCATATCTTGAAGAAATTTGCCTTAAGCAAACCAGCTCTTCAGGATATTCTCAGACCTATCCCCAATAATGACCAGCCCAATCATCTACCACAAAAGTAAACTCACTCAAAAACTTTTGATCAAACTCCAACTTCCACAGTGGTGAAATGATTAAAAATGTCCACTGGACTTTCGAAAAACTTGATATTCAAAATTTTACCAGATCAATATTCTTCATTTATGTGAACGGCTTAAAGTGGCCTCTAAAGAAGCACAGGTTGGCTGACTGGATACAAAAACTCAGGCCAGATATTTTCTGCATACAAGAATCACATCTTACCTTAAAAAATAAATATAGACTCAGGGTGAAAGGATGGTGGTCCATATTTCAGGCAAATGGTAATCAGAAAACAGCAGGTGTTGCAATTCTATTTAAAGACACAATAGGCTTTAAACCAACAAAAGTAAGGAAGGATAAGAATGGTCACTTCATATTTGTAGAGGGTAATATGCAATATGATGAGATTTCAATTATTAATATTTATGCACCCAATCAGAGTGTGCCTCTGATTTCTTCCAGCTCCTTAATAGTCGGAGATTTCAACACTCCTTTGGCAGTGTTGGATAGATCCTCCAATAAGAAGCTGAGCAAAGAAATTTTAGATTTAAACCTAACCATCCAATGTTTGGATTTAGCAGACATCTACAGAACATTTCATCCCAACAAAACTGAATACACATACTTCTCAAAAGCCCATGGAGCATACTCCAAAATTGATCACATCTTAGGTTACAAGTCTACACTCAGTAAATTTTAAGGAATATAAATTATTCCTTGATTTTCTCAGACCACTATGGAATAAAAGTTGAACTCAGTAACAACAAGAATCTGCATACTCATACAAAAACATGGAAATTAAATAACCTTATGCTGAATGATAGCTGGGTCATAGACGAGATTAAGAAGGAAATTGCCAAATTTTTGTAACAAAATGACAATGAATACACAAATTATCAGAACCTCTGGTATACCACAAAGGCAGTCCTAAGAGTGAAATTTATAGCACTTGCGAGCCTTCCTCAAGAGAACAGAAAGAGAAGAAGTTAACAACTTAGTAGGACATCTCAAGGAACAGGAAAAGGAAGAACATTCCAACCCCAAATCCACAAGAAGAAAAGAAATAACCAACATTAGAGCAGAATTAAATGAAATTGAAAACAAAAGAATCATACAACAGATCAATAAATGAACCAAGTGTATGGTGCCCCACAATCATATTAATGTACACAGCTATGAAAAAAAAAAAAAGAAAAAGTTGATTTTTTGAAAAGGTCAATAAAATAGATAAACCTTTGGTTAACCTAACCAGGAAAAAAAGAATAAAATTTCTAATTTCATCAAGCAGAAATGACAAAGATGAAATAACAACATACTGCCCCAGAAATTCAAAAAATCCTTAATGAATATTACAAGAAACTTTATTCTCAGAAATACGAAAATCTGAAGGAAATTGACCAATAGTTAGAAGCACGTCACCTTCTAAGACATAGCCAGAATCAAGTGGAAATATTGAACAGGCCTACATCAAGTTCTGAAATAGCATCAACAATATAAAATCTCTATGGTGCATCTTAGAATGAGTACAGGCGATTGCCCTAATGTACACAGCTATGATTTAACAATAAAAAATAAATAAATAAATAAACAAACAAACAAACAAATATATAAAATCTCCCTATAAAGCAAAACCCGAGACCAGTTGGCTTCACATCAGAATTCTACCAAACCTTTAAAGAAGAGTATTACTCAACCTGTTCCAACATATAGAAAATGAAAAAAGACTAGCCAACACATTCTATGAAGCAAACATCATCTTGATCCTCAAACCAGGAAAAGACCCAACAAGAAAAGAAAATTATAGACCAATATGACTAATGAATACAAATGCAAAAATATTCAACAAGATCCTAGTAAACGGAATCCAGCAACACATCAAATAAATTACACATCATGACCAAGTCAGTTTTATCCCAGGGTCTCAAGGCTGGTTTAATATATGTAAATCTATAAATATAATTCAGCACATAAAAAAATTAAAAAACAAAGACCACATGTTTCTCTCAATTGATGCAGAAAAGCTTTTGATAATATCCAGCATCACTTCATGATCAGAACACTTAAGAAAATTGGTATAGAAGGGACATTTCTTAAACTGACAGAGGCCATCTACAGCAAACCCACAGCCAATATCATATTGAATGGAGTTAAATGGAAATCATTCCACTCAGATCAGGAACAAGACAAGGTTGCCCATTGTCTCCACTGGTCTTTAACATTGCAATGGAAGTTTTAGCCATCACAATTAGGGAAAAAAGGTGATCAAGGGTATCCATATAGGGTCAAAAGAGATCAAATTTTCGCTCTTTACAGATGATATGATTGTGTATCTGGAAAACACCAAGGATTGTAGTACAAAACTCTTAGAATTGATCAAGGAATACATCAGGGTCTTAGGTTACAAAATCAACATTCATAAATCAGTAGCCTTTATATATACCAACAATAGTCAAGCTGAAAAAACAGTTAAGGACTCTATTCCATTCACAGTAGTGCCAAATGAGATGAAATATTTGGGAGTTTATCTAACAAAGGATGTGAAAGATCTCTATAAAGAGAAGTATAAAACTCTGAGAAAAGGAATAGCTGAAAATGTTAACAAATGGAAAAACAAACCATGCTCATGGCTGGGAAGAATTAACATTGTTAAAATGTCCATATTAACCAAAGCAATATACGATTTTAATGCAATCCCTATTAAAGCTCCACTGTCATACTTTAAAGATCTTGAAAAAATAATACTTTGTTTTATATGGAATCAGAAAAAAACTCGAATAGCCAAAACATTACTCAGCAATAAAAACAAAGCAGGAGAAATCAAGCTACCAGACCTGAGACTCTACTATAAATCTATACTGATCGAAACAGCATGGTACTGGCACAAATACAGAGAAGTAGATGTATGGAACAGAATAGAGAACCAAGAGATGAACCCAGCTACTTACAGTTACTTGATCTTTGACAAGCTAATTAAAAACATTCAGTGGGAGATGGATTAAAGATGGCAACCGAGTAACAGTTTCCTGCAACAGGGAACAGTGAGTCTGAGGAGATAAGACTCCAGGCATCTCTGGCTGTTGGGATCTGTCTATAATCATCCCTTTGAGGATACAGGGAGTCAGTAAAGGACTTCTGGATCCCAAGAGGAGGACAAAAACAGTGGAAAATGGTCAAGCGGTTGCATGTGTTCGATCAACCTAATACCGCTGGCAACTGTAAGTACAAGCAGCAGTGAGACTGCAAACTGGAAAGGCCTTACCTGTGAACTGTTTTGGTGTTTTTTGACTTGGCACTCAGTTGAACTGCCTTGGGAAGAGCTTGAGCAGGAGTGAGGAGAACTTTGGGCATTGTCTGGGGCCCCAGACTGAACCACTGAGCTGGGCACAGGAAGCCATTGTGAGAGAACTGTCCCAGCAAGCTCCACCCTCGAGGTCGCAGAGCAAGGATCGGGCAGGACCTAGTAACCTAGTGACTGAGCAGCTTAAAGGCGGGGACTGAGCTGCCTTATAGCCTTAATCCTCAGGGGCAGAGTGAGCCAGTTTTGGCACACTGGAGCCTCAGGCTGTTGCCCTGGGTAGAGTGCCGTGACATCACCGCTCAGCAACCTCAAACTCCTGGGCTTGGCACCACCCGGACCTCCATAAGAGCTGTGCCATGACCCCCGACCCGCAACCTGCACCCACCTGGCCTCCGCATGCCCTGACCAGGAACTGTGGAAGCCACGCAACCCTGCATCCTCCCTCCTGTGTCCTCCCAGCTGCCACAATAACCTACTCGTCTGGCCAGGGACTCTGGTAGCCGTGTGCCCTCTAGAGCCCTCCCTGCCTCTGCACAGAGCCCTTCTCCTGGCCAGAGACTGCTGGAGTCTTGGGCTCTCTGTGCCAAAGTCACTGTGCACCAGGCACTCCTGAACAATGCGTACCACCTCCCGCCCTGTTGCTGGATCCGGGTGTGTTTTTGTTCTTCTGGGTATA